>JAAGNO010010372.1:8598-58797 GCA_033439905.1 Ceryle rudis
TGATGTGCAGTTCTTACCTTCCAGCATGGCACCTCTGGCAGAGCTGGCCTCAGTGACTTACCTTTCTGTCTAGGGTGTGCTGGAAATGTGTGACATAGGACTGAGACACCCCAGCTGCTGGCATGGTGCCTCCTCCCATATGGCAGTGTGTGGCCCATGTATGACTTGCCACAGACAAAGGGGCTGACAGACCCACAGGAGCATTACACAAAAGGACCTGTAACAGTTTAGGAAAGCCAAGTGGCTACGGGTTAGATTCCTAAACACCAGTTCAGAAACTTGTAGGTAGGCACTCCAAAATTTTAAGCCATAGGCTTCTGCCTGTTTAGACATTTCCATTCATATTCTGTGATAGATAGATTTTATTTTGGGAGAACAAAATATACTATTACCACAGGATCATATAAATCTTGCCTGTCTTCAGGGAAGTTCAGATTGAAAAAAAAAAGCTGGATATAACTATCCTAAACCACCAAATATTTATGAAAAAAGTTACATCACATCATTTTACATGCAATTGTGCAAAATACTTTTGTGACTTTGCTCCCAAGGTACTTCTTATATAACTTAAGCTGTTGACAAATGGCACGATGCTTTGCAGCAGGAAAAAGTCTCCCCTCCAGCCCCCCAAATGAACTCCCTAAGACATATTTCTTCTGCTTGATGTTAAAGCAGAAAACTGAATTTTCACCTCATCATTTTATATTGCAATGGTTTTGGTTATGAAAGTAGAATAATCAAGAAAACTATTTTAAATATAGCTTCACTAAACTACAGAGGAAATTACATTGTCTGCTGAGGTTGAAAATCTGTCTATAATTCTACTTAATTTTCACTCCTTTCAGTTCATTTTAGCATTTCTACAGACTGTTGTCCTTATGAAGTATATAGTTTCAGAGTATAGCCTTCCTCTTATGAAAATTGTAACCCTATGGCATGTTGTCAGGAGAGTATGTCTTTATATTAGCTATAAATATAATCTAATAGTCGATGCAGTTGTTGACTAGCTTCCTCTTATTCCTGTAGCATAATTTGTTATAATTTGCTTTTCTCTATGTATTGCTGCATGCTGTAAGTTTGGGAGGAAAATGATTCATCCTAGCTAAGGATAGTACATAATTTTACCATAAATGTCTTTATTTCATATTTTACAAGTGGTGTGCTTGTATATATGAAGGGCTATTTACTCTACATGAATGCTAGTGGAATTTCAGCAATTGTAATATTTTCTTTTATTCTGTGGTCTTACTATATAAATAAGGAGAAAAGGTTATTAGCATGAAGGATATTTATATGGCTGTGCTTTTGCAGAAAACTAACTGACCAGACATCGTTGGGTTTTTTTCCTCGTCTGCAATACCACAATAATGCCATCACTTATAAGGTGTTTTTCTCATTTGTCCACTTCTGATGTTTGTTTCCAAAGAGATTTGTTTTTTGAAAAAGAAACTGAAGAGTAAAAAGTGACTCCTAAAGAAACCATTGATATCATATTGATATTTCATCTAGTTATCAAAACATTGCTGTGCTTTAATGCCTTCTGGGTACACCTATAGCATCTATACTGTGTGAACAGTGTGAACAGCTGGGGAGAGGAGAGGGACATGAGGGAGCTGTTGTGTCCCCTGGCCACATCATCTCTCTGCCATGTGTCCTGGTGATGTGCACTCCCATAGTAGCAGACACAGTGCTGAGAATCCTCCATGGTCCTTTCCTTCTCATCTTCCAGTCTGCTTCTAACATTTTACCAGCTCAGATATGGCACTCAAATCAGTCTCTGAGCACTGACCTAGTGGAGTAGAGATGCACAAGATCAGATCACTAACCAACACTGATCAGAGTAAACAGGACCAATATAGATGGCCTGTCCCACCTGCATTTTAGATGTGCCTCCATCCCTGAGAAGAGCAGAGTTGCAACCCCTTCTCCACCACAGACTACTTGTTCTCAGATGCTCAGGCACTGCTGGTTTTGTCTTTAAACCAACTGAAACATAATGCAGTGGAAATATTTTCTGTTTAGGACGTCTGATTTTCAGAAGAAATAGTGCCCCTTGCTATCCAAGAATGAACTGTAAAAATCACACCTCAGCCCAAATGAATTTTGACTGTACTTGAAACTTTAGTATACTTAAACATAACATAATTAAACTGTTAACTTCAAACTCTGGCATAAAAAGAAATAAAAGAACATTTTTTACATTAGGTAGTTGAGGCAGCATCTCCCATTTTAGCACCTTTTGTACCATACAATGGTGAGTTCAGGTATTTCAGATCTAATTAGACCATATACAGTGGTCTTTCACTAAACTGTCATGTAAGTAGAGCCATCATTTCCAGCATGAACAATTCAGATGACCTGGCCTGCCTGGCCCTCCTGGCTTCCAGACAATGTGCCTGAATGAAACAATGCAATTTCTTTTATCAAGAACTTCTGGCTCCAAAAATCTGTCACTGCAAACAGCCACAGGAGGAAATCATATGTCAGCTCAAGAAATCAATATTGAAGAACAAATTGAACTATAATAGCATGTCTGTCTGGTTATTTAAAAATAGATGAACATAGAAAATGCAAAGGACAGGAAGCAGCCATGAGTAGTTTACAGAGATTGCCCAAAGGTGGAAAAATTGAAAAGAAACTTCTTCCGGAAACAGTCTGACTTAACACCCACGGAAACCAAAGATGTGGTTCTTCCCCTTGACTCAAAAAGTCTCATCTGTGTATCTTCTCAGACGCATCATTTGTATCTTCTCAAACAGAAGGAGATAGTACCTGATTTCCTTTTTTTTTCTATATGCTCATGCTAAGGCCTATGCTTAATATTGTAAATATTTACATATAATGTAAAGGGAAGCGTCTTAGCCATGTACCAGTTAAGACTCCAGACCAAAAAATTTCAAGGAAATGGAGACAACAACAAATCTATCAACAACTAGAGTGAGCTAAGATTGTTCCAAAAGGCCATATTAAAGTTCTGAGAGAATTACAGACACATTCAAAAGGTTCTACTGAAAATTACTATTGAAACCTCTGAACTGTTACGAATATCCTTGGCAATACTCTAGACTTCCTGTAACATTCTACGGAAGATGCAATTCTCCTTTAAGCTCACAGGGTGCTTCAAAAGTCTACAAGGGTTGTAATTTTCTAATATGTATTGTTGTATCAAACAGTTCCTTTAAAATGTTTTTTTCAAAGAATAAAAGTAATGAAATGAAAAAAAAAACAAACCTAAAACCACTTAGGAAACAAAGTTTCCACTATCAAGAAAAAGTAGAAAGGAGGTAGGTGAAAAAATTTAGTATACATGTACCAGTAAGTACTTGTGAAACTCAAGGATTGATAAAGAAATTAATTACATTAATGAATCACTAATGGAGATATACAAATAGTTGCACATCAAAAGCTTCTAAAAGTGGCTTGGTGAAGTCTAAGAAATATCACTAAATCTGTCTGTCTCAATTACCTCCCAGAGCTATGTAGGCCAAAGATTTTATTTACAAATACTACTGTTATCTATCTGTCCCAGCAACTCAGAAGGCAGCAATATCCTTTAAGCCAGAACTAAAGCTCTCTGTATGTCATCTGGATTTGCCATCTTGGACAATATCACAAGGACCAATTTGTGATACCTGCTGATTTGTGATTCCTGCTGAACAGCATGTACGTAGGTGTTAAGCTTGGCTGTAGAAGCAATATAATGATTTTTACAGGGCTTTGTGTCTGAGCTGGTAAGACCTGCAAGTGCATTGTTAGAAGATGTTAAGTCTCCCTGTGAAACTAGCTTGACTTGTTATGTTTCTGCTCTGCAGCACCACGTCTGATGAGCCGAAATGCTATGAACATCTGTTGTGTTATAGTCACTGAGCTTTATTCATGGTTCAGCATAGAGCTAAGCTTAGTTTCTGGAGAGGGCAGCTTGCCTATAATTATATATTCCTCATCCTTTCCAAGAGCACCCAGTTTTTTGTTTTGGTTTTGGCTTTTTTTTGGCTTGATAGGGAAGGTTCTTCAATAGTGATTCTCAGTGAAGAACCAAGGGCGCTTGATAGTAACTTCAGTAAGTTCTTACAAAGCATGACTATATAAGGTATGATAAACCACCTGCTGTCTACACAATCTGAGAAAAACTAACTGTGATGAATGATAACCCTCACTTATATTTTGTATCCTGGCATTCTGCTGCCTGGAAGAAAGTCTGTATTGGTTTTTAAACTCTTTCTATCTGATCCTGTGTGCATTTAAGGGAAAGATATTACAGTTATTTATATAACATTAGCCTGTGATTGTTTCTTACTTGGAGATAAATGTCCCTTTATTCATGGGAATTCCTGTGAATATGAATGGCTCCAGGGGATAAAAACAGCCACTGAAAAGTTAGTGTTTGGGACTTGTTTAATTCCTGACACTTTTGTTGGATAAACATCTTCTGAGAGCTAGACTCACAGGAATAAACCTTGCTGAGTGCCATATCAGAGTGGGTAGCTTTTCTCTGGAAACTAACTTTGAAATGCTAATATTTTTTTGAAAGTTATTTATTATTTTTTCCTAAAACTATTTTGTGTGCTCCATTTCTCATATTTGAGATTGTCCCCATCAGGCAGGAGGAACCTGTGGGGTCCAACTTGTGACCAGTTCCTCCTCAGAGCCTGGCCTGGCTAGGTCCTTCACTATAGGAAGGGCAGATCAGAAGACCAGTGCCCTGAACGCTGTGCTTGAGTCAGCTCCCGGCTCAGTGGCTGTCACAAGCTTCTGGCTGCCTGTGAGAAACTTACGAAATGAATTTCTTTCTGAAGAGATTTTCCTGAAGAACCTGAAATAAATCAAGTACATTAGCTTGTTTTATAAGAAGTCTGTCTTGCTTTTATTAAATTAATTACTGTGCAGTCATATGGCTGGTTATGTTTTTTCTAATGCATTCTGAAATCTGTTGAGAGACAGAGAAATTATGACACCTTGGGTTCACTTGTGATTAAAAGCAGTGACTGTTCTTATCAGCTCACATTTCATCAGAGAACCACAGAGCAGTTATAAACACTGGTACGTCACAGAACAATTGGAGGAATATATAAATTACTAATAAGAAATATTCCTATATATGAAAATTATACCCTGTCTTTTCTTTCAAAATGTATTCCAAATACACAAACATGCTAAAAGTTCCATTCTATGTGGCACTATATACAGCATATGAGAAACCCAGTGGGGCTTAGCGTAGGAAGTGAAACTAGTTACTACTAAAAATGACAGAAACCACTCTGAGATGCAAAAAGTAAATACTCAAGTTAGAATTTGGCTAGGATATGAAAACTAAAATCTCTGCACTCTTGGAAGTGAAATAATGCTTTTTTTAAAAGACTAGTGTCAAGGGTGTTCACGTAAAACTGCGTAAACACAACTCTTGTTAACACAAACCTGGACATTGTGTTAACACAGGGTCAGGGAGATGAGTCTTATACAGTGAAGTAATAGTGAATCACTGAACCCACCTATAATAAGTGTCCTCCAGACTAACTACACATTAATGGTGTATGGCTGCTCTACTTAAGGTGGTACAACTGCAATGGTCAGCAGGTACAGGACGGGTTTTCTCTTTTTTCACAGCATAGCATGTCTGCCTGGCCTGAGTCACACAAGGTATGTGCAAACACGTGTGAAGGAAGAGAAAGGTTTAGGTATGGATAGGCAGCCACATTGCTCCATCCATTTTCAGGATCTGTACAGTAGATAAGGGTTTTGTGTATGGGCAGGCAGATGATGTGGGTTTGTTGCATGCACTTGAGGGAAGGAAGCCATCCTGGCATCCTGCAAATGCCAGGAGTGCTAGTGGTGGGGCAGGGCAGGGCTGTTTGGTGCCTGTGTGAGGGCACATGGCAAAGGACCTGCTGATTAAATGGGGTTGATTAAACCATGACATAAGGATTTTGATAACTCATGCAACTAGCTGACAAGAAAGAAAGGATATTTTACAAGCAGAGAACTGAGATGGAGATGAGGTGACTAAATTATACCCAAATATATGAGACAGCTAAGAAATTAACATCTCCTTATTCCCTGCCCAGGTTCTTAAAGCAGACAGAGTTACATGCTCTGTTCTGTCCCTACAGATTCTTACAGAGGCTGTCCTTGCCAAGCAGTGTGCACTGCATTGCATGCTAAAAAATACTGTGCATGATGAAAGGCTTGGAGCCAATATGGTTGTAGCAGCCTTAATTAAAAATGCAATTAAAACCCCAGTATGAGTTAACACTAGCCAAAGGGGTCACAAGAAACCAGAAAGTTGGTTTGTTTTTTTTTTTTTTCCTTAATATAGTGGTGTGGGAATGGAGCTAGAGAGATAACAGGACAATTAAAAATGAGAAGTTAATGATGACTCAGAATGGCTGGGAGAGGCTGGCTTTTTAATTTTTTTACATCTGTCTGTAGTGTATTAAATATAGAAAAGAAGTTTGAATAATCAAGAAGACAAAATGATGCTGTAAAATTACTTGATGATTAAGAACACAGAAAGAGTAATTGGAAAATGTAAAATATGTGATGCAATGGCTCCAGTAATACATATCTCAAAGGAGCTGTGGAATTGTGGAGTCTGAATGGATTTGATGGGGTGCTGCAGGTTGTTTGCAACATCTGGTTTTATGTACCTAATGGTGGTGCTAAGTTACAAGACTCATCCCTCTGTAGTCATAGTAAGGGAGTCTCCTCCAGAAGACAATAGTAGAAATGAAGACCCATGAGTCTCTGGGGGGATACAACCCGTCTATCTGGGCATGTGAACTAGTGCCTTGATGTAGGCAATGTGAAATTCCTCATTTGTTTCACACCACAACACTCCATGGAGAGACCAGGGGAAATAAAGTGGTTTTCATCAGAGATAGATGTGATAAAACCTGCGGCTGCAGATGCTGCTGCTCCACTCAGGTTATTACAGTGTTCTGTAATAACCAGGATGTTAGAGCCATACTGATACTGAGTTCATGCTGGCTCTGTATTCCCTTAACTCCATAAGGTTCCAAAGGAAAAAATGAAGGAAACTCTGAGACAGAAATGAGACATCTTCAAAGGGCAAAGCTGCCACTTCAGTTGCTTGTACCAGCACTAAGCTCAGAAGGGTAAACTTCAAAGGGAGTGAAGCTTCTTTTCTTCAGCAGCTGGATGAAGCAAACATAACACATATCAGCACAGATATGGTTTTCCTGACTCCAGAGTTAAGAAAACATCTTTCATGCATCTAAAGACAAGGAAATCAAAAGTGATTCCCAATTGAGTTCATCCTTATGCCTTAATCCTTTAATCAGAAATGATCCCTGGCAAGAATCTGTTAACAGGAACCAACAGAGAACTGCAGAGTTTCTATACCTCAAAAACTTCCTGTAATAGATCAGATCAATCTACTAGAATATCCAGTGGGAGGACATGACAAGAAGATATCCAGAGATTTCATCCAGAGACTTCATCCTTCCAAGGCATACCAGCCTTGCCTTCTTTCCTCACTGCTGGAGATTTTTGTAACCCTGATCATTTGCATCTGCTGACTGGGCTCTGAAAGTAGTGCAAAGTGACTTTACACAGGGTAGTCTGGTGGGGACTGTTCCAGTTGTCACATACAGAAAGCCCTGGTGTACCAGTGTGAAAAGAGAAAACAGCTCTGACAAGCAGACCATGTATGAATTATTAAAACTCTACCTACCTACCCCAGCTACTGTGGGCTTGTATCCAGTGTTAGTACACCATGCGCTATGAACAGGTGGCACCAGACAGTTTAAGAATGCAAAGGAAAAATTATTTTACATACAGGTTGTTTTGTTGGTTTTTTTTTCCTATAAACTGCTAATTAAAAACAAGCACACAAAAGAAACCCCAACCCAAAACCAAACAAATGAACAAACAAACAAACAAAACCAAACCAAACCCAGAAGAAAGTATTTTCTTTGCTGCCCTGCCCCTTCTAAGCAGCCCAGCTGGGACAGAGCAGGCTGTGTTCTGCCATTCCCAGCAGCACACCATGTCCACCCTTGCAGCTCCTCAGAAAAATCTCAGAAAAGGGCAGCGGGATGGGCAGCGCACAGGCAGCATGTTTTCCTCACCAATTTGAACTGGAGTAAGGGTAGAGATCTCAAGCTCCCGGTTTAGTCTGCAAACAGACATGCAGTTTCATCACCTTCTATCTCAGAGACCAGTGAAAGCTGTAAGTAAGTAAGGTGGGACAACAGAAGACCTTAAGTGACTGAATGGGCAAATAATCTTTATTAACTTCCTCTTCCACAGCCTGCTCCCACTGGCCTCCACCCTACTCATTAAATAAGCTGAAATCAGGCTATGAACATCAAGTCCCAGTGGCTTACCCTGGTTGATTCCTCTTAATGCATGTGTCCAGAGGAAGGCAGGAGAATCTTGAGCAGCAGTTTTAACAGTTTTAGCCTCTCTGGAAAAATCTGCAGCAGCCATCAGTGGCAGATTTCTTCCTTAGCCTGTTTGCAGTCTTAGACTCCCATGTACATCCCACTCATTATTTTACAGGCAGCATTTTAGTATTTAGTCAGAATGGAAAACCTGCTGCCAGAAAATGCAGGATAGCTGAACAAAATATTTTCATCTAATTTTGCCATGAACACTGGTCATCTACACCTTTCTTGCATATAAACCCTGGGGATAAATTTGCATGAAAATGTATAAAATGCACACTGAGAAAGCAAGCAGTGAAACAGATGAGAAAAGTAAGGACCACATCAGAATAGAAAATGGGAATCTTTTGGTAGGTTTTGGTTTAATACCTGGTTCTTCTTTAGATAGATCCACACAGTGTCCCATTAGTGCTTCTGACCTGGTCTTAGTGTGATTCCTGTGACTTTACTGGCTTTCCCTCTTGAGTCAGCAGAAGATACAGGAAAAGAGGCATAGTTTCTTTCTCTACAGGATGTGAAATGCAACACTCTCTGTCCTAACAAGGATGCTGTTCCCTGATGTCATCCCTCTTTCATGTTCTCAAGGATCAGGCCCACTTTTTAATGATCAGTTGCAACAACCTCTGACATTCAGAGAATTTCCCTATTCAACTTCCCCCATTTATTTGTCACTACTGAGAGAGAATTTTATTAAAAAACACAGGTAACTAACATTCCTTGGTATGTTCCATGATTTTCCTGACAGGAGATGTTAGGAGTTGATACACTCTTGCATTATTACACAGAAGGTCAAATACAACCCCAAGACTATAAATAGAAATCATCAGCACTGAACTCATGCATGAGATTATCACCTGCATTTCTCATCCTGCCTTCAGGTGTAGGTGGCATTGAAGCACATGAATATATGATTTCACATAAAATTCATGTTACTAATCCATGTCTTATTTTAATCCCACTTAATAACCCCTTAGTGCATATTACAATCCTTAGCTGTTTTACCAGTGATGCCTACTATAAAGGAATCAGATACACTGGTACTCTCAAGTTCCTTTACCTTAATCCGGTGACACAAAATAAATGAGAAAACGTTAAGAACAGCTTCTGATACCTTTGCATTGTCTGCTTATCACAAAATCATGACTTCAATGCACTAAAAAATCCACTCCATAATCAGTATGTTAAAAAACTTATCTACATCTTCCTGTTTCCCCTGCAAAGTGGTCATTTGTTAAATTGCCAGATAAGGTTCCTGCATCAGCTTTACATTTTAACCCTATTTCACAGCATAATAAGGCACATAGGTGTGTCAGCCCTTGCCTAATAACGGTTGTACTAACCAGCCAATTTCAATCAAATCTTTGGAGTTCTCAAAGTTATTCTGGTCCTGTAGGGTTTACAACAACAGAAAACTCTGCAGAGGGAGAATTTTCTGTATGTGATTTTACTGAATTGGAAGCACCATCCACTTTATTGCATGTAAGGGAATCTGCACAGGAGCCCAATTAAGCTTTACTGGTCCTTTAGTTTACCAAATTATTCACAAGTAACATGATCATCCCACATAGACAGAATCATTGCAGAATAAAGAAAACAGGGACCTCCAGAGAGCTTCTAGACCAACCAACTGGATAAATTATACTGTGTCATACCTGATAAACATCTGTCTAACCTGCTAAAGATTTTCAATCTTGAAGTCTCCCAGGGCAATTATATGAACATACATCTTTATTCCCCACCATCTTGTACTACGGCTGAAACATTGTAATACATTAGCGAAGCTCTATAAAATATGGTTCCAAGCCTCCTGCTTGTGGCTGAGTTTGCATTTCAATTTACAAAAGTCTAGGTAAGGGAAGGACGGTAAAACAATGCTGCAGCATTGATTTATCTCAGGGGCATGATAGTTGCATAAAGGGTTCTGCTAATTATAGCCACCAGGTAGCAAGACTCAACAGAAGCCACAGCAGCATTGCAGCAATTTGGTGCCTACCACAGCTTTTAAAGCTGAAAGCATTTGTCATGCATAAGAATTGATTTTGAAAGGTAATGCCCTAGCAGCCCCCTGCAATAAAACTTGGGTGGACTTGACTCCGAAAGATCCTTCAGATGGTGAATCCCTGACAGAGCACTTTCCTCCAGCATACTTTGTTTTTAATTGATGGGTCTCCTCAGAAAGTGGATCTATTATACATGACTTGCTCAACTTCAGGACCCTAATCCTAGGGAAGTTAACAGCAAAGATCCCTTACATTTATGTTGGAAAAGATGTGGATCATCCTTATGAGAAGAAAGTGCAGTATCTAGGCAGAAATACACTGTTCAGTAAAAGACTCAAGAATGTAATTTCTTCTCAAAACCTCAGTTTTGTTCTTAGTTAAAGGGAATTGATTGGGCTAGATATTATTACTGTCTTCATGTGGATTTTTTTACTCCCTAAATCTGAGATTACATTTGGAGGGTTGTGTAATAATTTTATACACACTTGAAAGCAGTAACTCGAGGAGGACAGGGAAGACTAGGAAATACAGTCCGCTCTCTTTTCTCCGGCTTGAGGGAGTCCCAGCTGCTCTCTCATTTCCTTCTGAGCTGAAACAAAACTTTTGCTCACAGTCCATCTTGGTCTCTAGACTGTGTGTATGTACGCCATAAGGTTTGAGAACAGGAGTAAGATGAAGTAGTATCTATGAAAAATGGAGTCTGGGCACTCTTCCTTGAACAGATCTTAGCTCTGTGCCTCTCCCAGTCTTTCCCTGAGATTGAAAAGTTTAGTATTAAATTCTCTTTGGTGAAAATCCTTGGTTCTGTTTTCAGCATCACATGGCTTAAAATCTAAAATCTTCTACTGTGACTTGGCACAACTCTCTCTATTTCAGGGGGACTCTGTTGGTTTCTATCAGGCTGAGAGGTGCCATCAGCCCAGAGATGCAAAAAGATAATTCCCTAAATGAGGGAAATTACTTTATAGAACAAGGGAGTAATGGCATTCATACTCTGCTCTACCCAAGCCTGCCTTCTTGCCAAAAAATGACAAAATATTTAACCATAACATAACTTTAAAATTGTTTGTGGCATTTAGAGTTGAAAGTCTAAGCAATAATTATGCTAATGAGAAATAAAGTCTTTTCTTGGCAGCAAAGTACTTTTTTGCTGGCATTGTTGTTGACTTGTTTATTTGTTGCTTTCTTGTCATCATTGCTGGCTTCTATTTGTATGCAGTAAGTACCATTTGCAGCTGTCCTTGAGAAAACTGCTGCAGCTTCCAAAAATTGCTTTCCTGTTTCTTTTTTTCTTGTTTCAAAAGTAACAGCTTTTTGTCTTTTCAGGCCTTTGACAACTGCGCACCGTGTAGCTATTCCCTGAGAAGGGTAATGACTTTCTCATCAGTGCAGTACAGCAGTGCACCAGGGGAATAGATGTGGGGACTTGCCATTACAACAGATATCAGAGAAATGAAGTGCCTGTCCACAGAGGCCTCAGTATTGGTTTGAACAATCTCATTCCCATTTCAGTTCTTACTAGTACAATGAGCAGGAGGAAATGGAGTAGATCCAGGGGGATCTGCAAAGGAAGAAAGTACAGTCTTGGCCAGAGCTTGCTGCAGAGAAATGCTCTTCTTCAGCCTATACATTTTGAGCATAAGCAGCAGCCTTATGTAAAGAAAGCCATTTTCACAGGGAAGTCCCTTGAAAAACTGATAATTCACTTCTGCTTTCATTTACTCAAGTGGACCAGCCCCAGTGACCTCCTCTGAAGATGGATCTTTGCTGAACTGGACGAGAGAGAGGTGAACTGCGGTGGGAAGGCAAGGGAGGAGGCCAGACAGTTGCACAGTGCCTCCCTGCAAGGTAGTGTGCAGCAGCCAGTGCTGCAGTCTCCAAAGGTTCTACCTTGCCTGGGTTAGGGCTCTGTATAAATGCTCTCTGGCTGTAGAGGAGTCCCACCTACTCATGGAGAATCTCTTTAGTCTCCCCAGGGTGTCATTAGGAAGTGAAGCATCAGTTCAACCACAGCGGAAGTGATGCCTCAGTTCACTTAAAGCAATGGGTCAGAGGATTCACCCGCTCAATCAGTGTGATTGGCATGAGCCAGAAATGCCCTTGCTGTGGGTTCAGGGTCTCAAGCAGTGTGGAGGAGCACTGCTGTACAGTGACCATGACATGGATCAGACTGGAGGAATCTTTACACAGGGCCTTTAAAATGAATGTGAAGCTGGTTTCTCAGTTTTCCCGTCACAGCTCTGGATAAATCACAGCACATTTTTGGCATTTCATATTAAGATACAACTGACTTTCTTCAGTGACTGAGTTATCCTGTGATATTTGTTTCAAATAATGTAAATAGGAAGTGGGGTCTCTCTAATTTATACGAGTTCCTGAGATTTTGATTATATTTTAATGGAAGCTCTAATTAATGGGTAATTTAGTTAAGGTGAGATACTGCAAATGCAATTTGATAAAGCTCAATTTTTAAATCACTAACATGTGTGTGGCTGTTAGAAATGAGAAACACAGAATAATGTCTGCTGGATCTACTGTCTCCACATTGTGTCTCTAGCATTTAGTAAATGACATTATTTTCTTCTTTCTCTCTTTGGGGATATTACCTGAAAAATCTATTGCTTACTAGATCAATAATTTTCTCCTTGTGCTAGATCTGCCCTAAGCACAGCAAGGAAAATGGGCCTCTCAGAGCACTGAGGTTCATGTTCGTCAACACACAAAATGGTCACTATATAAAAGCTATATGTTCCAGCACTTTCTGTTCCACATCAATATTTCTACACTTTTGTGTATACTTGGTAGCATTTTTGGGTTTATTTTTGTTTTGCTTGTTATTTTTTTAAGAAAGAGGGTATCTGATTACAATTACAAGAGCCACAGACTGATCAAAATAAACCTTGTTGCTTGCTTCAGGTTTTAATAGAAATAGCTTTTTCAGGGCCTGGAACTCGGCAGGTGTTTCTGAGAGCTGACCTCCTGCATTATAAGCAATTGCTGATAACAATCCTGATACCCCAGCATGTCTGCTGCTATATTGACACAGCCCCACTGTCACTAATTCTGCTCCTTGTTGGAGGATCAGACCTACCCAGGGCACCCTGCTGCAGGGAAAGCAGTGTCTTTGTACAGACACAGAAAACCAACCAGGAATCATGCAGATGCATGTTAGATCATACACTTTGCACTGACAAATGTCTATGCAAGCACAGCCTGCTGGAGATTAAGGCTGTACTCCCTGACAGATATATATCCTACTTCTTTGTGTTGGCTTTGATTCCTTCCTCCCTTATTGCTTTATTCAGTAGTTATACCATGCAACACACTCGTAACACTCCAAACATGAAAAACAAACTACAGATCAAGGGACGAGATCACCAGCTCCCTAATATAGCATCGCATCTACAAGATGGATGACATTTCCACGGGGCTTGGGGTTAGCCACTTATGTATGCCAATTCCTTGATATCGAGGAGAGCAGACATGAAGGGAGAAACTAAGAAATTGCTGTCGTGTCAGTATCTGTTTCCTACTTACACCCATGTCCAGTGTTTGTAAAACTGGTTTGTTCTGAGGTGCACTGCAAATCCATTTTGTGCTTTTAAGGAAGAAGCAGATGAAAGCTCAAGGCCAATGCATTTCTATCTGCCTTCATGTGTCGTTCATCAGCAGCCTCACACTTCAGAAACCTCAGGATTTTTCTTTTTAGCTATCTGCAAGAGGTAGCTTTTGTGTTCAGCTGTAAGTTACACAACACATTACCCTCATGAAGAACCGGTGCACCCTGTGCCAGACTTCTGAATCCTAAAGGTGACTGAAAAGCTCACCACCAATGATATAACAGGCTTTAGATATCCTCAAATGTGCATCTTGAAATATATCCCAATTCCAGAACAGGAAAGGTTACTATAGTTACTTTAAGATAAATGAGGATATTATATTGCTTTTAGAAAAGCAAAGAAGACAGTGATATGCTATCCCAAAGTCTGAATTAAGTTTTAGCTTGCTGCTGGATGAACGTTTGGATCATTGGTTTTGATGTACTAGGAAGTTTTCTTTCAGTTTGAGAACAAATTTTTCATAACGGCATCGTATCTTTTAAAGATCTAGGAAGGACTGTACCAGGTTCCCTGAATGCATTAATAGCTACATTTTTTATTAGTTTAGAAGAAGGATAAGGAGAAAGCAGGTAGCAATCACTGGACGAATAACCTTTGTAATGTGGAAAATAATAAGCAGTTTAAAAGATGCTGGCAGTAGCAAGATTTTTCCAAGTGCTGCTAGGAGATAATTCACACTCAGTTGGATGAAGCTGCACTCGATATGTGCAAGACAATGAAGGGGAAAAAATGCAAGGCAGCATGACCTGGTTTTCTGTTGGATTTTTTTTTTTTTTTTAAGAAGTGCCAAGGTTAAGTCCACTGAGCGTTGTCTTCAGAGTGCATACATTGCCTGAAGGATGTCTACTTGCTCCAGATGGCCAGGACTAGGCACCTCTGGGAACAATGTCAGGGCATTCACCTATGGGCCACTCCACTCCTTGCTGCCTGGTTTCTGCCTGTGCATGGGAGGCCCATGAGGAGCAACGACAAAGCCAGCAGAGAATCACTCTTTGGGTACCTGTCTGCATTTTCATGCCCTGTTTTTCCGTACATAAAGCTGCAAGATCTGAACGTTCATTAGTCATTGGGGTTTATAAATGACATATCTTCAATTTTTTGCTGTCTTTGCTGCCATCTTCATAGATGAGTGTTCAGGTTTTATTTTCTTTCTTTTTAAGATACCACATGTCCATTCAGGAACTTCTCTCCATCTCCCTTTCGCAGCCTGGACAACATTTATATTTTAAGTCTAAAAGTCTTCTGAAACTCTGGGGCTCAGCACAGATCTTAAATATGTGGTTTATAAAGGTTGTTAAATTTCTTCACATTATAAAATGCTCAGGTGAAATCTGCCTCATAATTAGAGACGAGTAAAGACAGACAGATTTATTTCACAGGAGATTTAGATCTTCCAAGATCAGGTTTTCCTCCAGTTCCAAACAGTCCCCTGGTATTTCCAAAGTTTCTACGATTTGGAACAGCCTACACTGAGATGGACCAGGAGCCTGGGAGGCCAAAGAACCACTGCCCTGTGAGTGCCCAGATATAGGTTGTGTGTATAGGAGGTGGGAGACAACTACTGTTAGACTTAAAAGTGGCTTCTGAACATGAATTCAGACACTGATTGGGTTTTGAGCAGAATTTTGTACATGATATTGATTAAAGAGGTGTTATGGCTGTTGAGATTATTTTGAATATATAGTACCATGCAGTGCTGTGGTTGCATGTGAAATCTAAAATATCCCACTTCACTTAGGATCTATGCAGAACATTTCAGCACATTTGGAGCTTGATGAATGCAGAGTCCATTTGTACTCAGCACAATCTCATTCTTAATTTGGCCTATGAAACCATAAATTGATTTTAAAGTGTGTGTATATACGTAGAGTAAGTTAAGCCTGCCTCTTTTCTACATAGTGTAATGGATGTGTTTCTTAAAAGATTAGTTTGAAAAGAACACATACTATAACACGGGGAGAATATAATGAAACACTCTTCCTTGTGATTTAGTCAAAACCAGGTTGGATTTTGACATTCATCTAGTTCAAATGAAGCATATCCAAACCGTTCATTCTGCTGTCCATGGTTCATTTACTAATATGATTTTATATAATCTTGACAGCTTTAAATTATGCTCAGGTACTTATAAAAGCCTTTCAAAGCATCTTAGTTCTTGATATATGATGATCCAATCCAGTCCTTGGCAGCTGGATTTAAACATGTCAGAAAACAACAGACCACCCCAGAACTCCCACTGTTGTACTTGCCAATTAGAGGTCTGTCTCTCCTAATTCTTCCCCTTCTGCAGAAATCAGAACTGAAGCATATTTTATTTGACATCTTCTCAGGTACTTCTGTGCCAGATGTGAATTTCCTGGATACACAAAAGCACCCAATATTTACCAAAACATCACTTTCACATTACAGCTGATCGGAAGTGACATTATGTAAAAAAAATGTTACATATTTATTGTTTTATCTCTCTGCCCTGAGTACCCTATACATGTCCTTTGTGTTCACAGCGGGTCTTATAAAGATGCCCATTGGTTTTATAAGTATCACAATAGCCAAAGGTTACAAAGGTTTGTCGGTATGCTTTGTACATGTGCGCTAGGATCACACTTGGCAATTACTCCGAGCTGGATTTCAGCCTTGCTGAAATGAGGACAGACTAATTAGACTTGGACTCTTCAGCTGAAGAGACAGCTGAGAGGGGAGATAATAGAGGTTTATAATGATAACCAAAGCAAACAGGGAACAATTACTCAATCTTCTACCCATTATGGGAATTAGAAGGCACCCCAATTATCAGGCAGCAGGTTTAAAACAAAGAGAAAGAAATACCTTTCCTCATAACATCTAATTAAACTGTGAAGCTAACTACTCAAGGAAGTTGAAGAGGCCAAACACGCAAACGAATTTAAAAAGGGATCAGACAAATTCACATAACCATGAATGTCCACCCGTGGTGAGGGAACGTGACTGTCTGGATGCAACCTCTGGCTCAGGAAGCCCTTAAAACAATCAGTAGCTGGGAAGTGGTACCTTTGCATTTGGTATGCAAAGAGGTAAGTGTGCATTTGCCCTGCTTTTTATGCTCTTTCATAATGACCTGTTGCTTGCCACAGCTGGAGGAAGGATTCTGGTTGGACCTTTTGGCTCACCCAGTATAGTTGCTTCTATATTTTAACTATGGTCTTCACTATGCTGCCATAGGATGATATCAGGGATCAGTATAATGAGTAACACAGTAATAGAAGAGCTGTGAGAGATGCTGAGCTCTCTGAGATGTCAAGGAACAATGAGGTGAGTTCATCATACCCCCAGCAGTGCAGCTACCCTGAACTGGGTACCAGGGTGCCCAGTCTAACACCCTGTGACAATCCATCTGCGACCTGGCCTACTTCTGCACAGCAAGGTCACTGCACTAGGACATGTGAGAAAGAAAACTGTGTCCAGCAGGTGTAGGGACGTTCTCCTCCCCCTCCACTCTGCCCTAGTGAGACCACACCTGGAATACTGTGTCCAGTTTTGGGCTCCCCAATTTAAGACACAGAGGGATCTACTGGAAAGAGTCCGAGGGAGAGATATGAGGATGATTAAGGGACTTGAGCATCCCCCCCTATGAAGAAAGACTGAGGGTATTGGGGCTGTTTAGTCTTAAGAAGAGAAGACTGAGAGGGGACCTTATTAATGTCTATAAATATCTGAAGGGTGGGTGTCATACGGAAGGACCCAATCTCTTTTCTGTAGTGCCCAGCAATAGGTCAAGGAACAATGGGTATAAACTTTAGCATAGAAGGTTCCACCTCAACATGAGGAGGAGCTTCTTTACTGCGAGGGTGACAGAGCACTGGAACAGGCTGTCCAGAGTGGTTGTGGAGTCGTCTTCTCTGGAGACTTTCAAAACCCTCCTGGATGTGTTCCTGTGTGAAATGCCCTGGGTGATCCTGCTTTGCCAGGGGGGTTGGACTGAATGATCTCTGGAGGTCCCTTCCAACCCCTACCATTCTATGATTCTATGTATTCAAGTATCCACCACAACAGGAGGGTCACCAGAACAGCATCCTTCTGCCACAAACAGGATGGGCTCTACAGCCTCAGACACCGTGGTCACATGGAGAAAAATATTCTCACTGAGCCTCCCCAGGACTTTTATTATAATAAAAGACTGTAAAGGCAAACTATAGAATTTAATCTCTTGGTGGAGAATAATACCATCCAGACATTGGCTGCACTGCAGTTACTGTCTCAGTCCTTAACTTCTCAAACTCTTGTACAGTTTTCTGCTCCTCCAGATTTTGGCATATTATAAACTGGAAAAGGCACATATACACACTCAAAAGCACAGCATTCAGCATATGTAACACATTTTCTTTCCTCCCAAATATCACCAGCTGAGAGGAAACAGGGACTGTTTAACCAGTGTAACTGCTTTGTACCTTCTGCTGCCTGCGATTTTTTCCCTCTGAAAAGGGTACCCACAGAGTACAGCCCTCCAATCAGTAGAAGTAAAGTTATGAGAGAAACAAGAAGATGATGTCACATTACAATAAAATTTGTTTCATTAAAGGAATGAAAGAATCTCTCTAGACAAAACAAAAGTCTATTTCAGATAGAATTCTAAGCCCTGGAAATCACTAAGGAAACAAACTGGTGCAAACTTCAAAAACGGGACACATCACCTTGCCAAAATGTTGGAAAGTGCCCTTTCAGGGGCTCACAAATCAGAGAGGAGAAAAAGCTGAAAGACACCAAACTGAATCAATAAACTTTTCTCCTGAATGAAAGTTGGTTGCATTCTAGTATTCACTTAAAAAAAATGACAACAGAAAACCTTAAAGAAACAATATAGTTGATTTCCATCACAGGTCTTTCAAAGATGATTTCAGATCATAATTTGACTGGAATTGTTTCTTGAACAGTCCCTTGATTTCCTGTCTGCTGTTCCAGGTTGAATGAAAGATACAGTTGCTACTGGTAAAATAAGCTTTCTCTTTTGTAAACGTGCCAGCTTGCACTCTGCCATCAGCAGACAAGCCAAATGGTTCTTCTGGGGAAATATGAATTTCCAGGCTACTCAGCTGTTTAAAGCTGAATAGCATAATAATACCAAAACAAAACAAAACAAAAAAGTGCAAAAAAGAAAATAATCCCTTCTCTAGCATCCACAAAGACAAAACAAAGATATCACAATTATATCATCATCCACCTAATTTAAATCAATGTGAAGAAAGCATGCCAGGGAGTTTTGGGAAATTGCAAAACTACTAATGCTACAGCACATCTATACAGAAAAAGTTTACCTTTCAATACAGTCTAATTCTATCAATAGATAGGTTACAGGTGATACAACCTTCTGTGTGGTAATCCAGATTACTCACACACCCCCCCACACACAAAAGATCAGAGGGACAGGCTGTGCTGACTCTGCCCACCTTCTGCCACTTGCTTCGTGGGAGAACCTTGAGCCCAGTTTACTGCTCATGGAGCTGGTCCAAACCAGCTGGGAACAAAAGCACCTCCTCAGGAGCAAACACAGCTGGGAAGACCAGACTCTCTGGAGCAAGATGCAAAGGCTTGTTGTGATCCAAGCCTCAGATGCATGTTTGGCCTCTCTGACAGAAAGTATTGACATGCAGTGGAGCTGGGAGAGCAAGGCATAAGCACAAACCTCCTTGAAGTCTTAAATAAACATTCCTTTATTCTTGTTTTTTAGCTAAACAGCCAGATTTTGTATGGAAGTAACTGAGAGGCAAATTCATTTAATTCCCCTTTGCCTATTCTCCTGTAGCGGGCAGTAACCTCCAGCAGAAGGGCATCTGCCTACAGCTGGGGGACAGAGAGGCAGCACCGGCTTCAAACATGGCAGCTGTCTGCTGGATGGCCACGTACCAGTGCCTGGAGGCAACTGTCTGTGTCTGCACCTGAGCAACTCTGCCAGTGGCAGAGATTAATCATCAGCCTGGTTTTCTTCTATTGAAAAAGATGTTCTTTCCCCTTTGTTTTGTCTTGTCAAGGCAGCATTTCATTTTGGCAAGGAATATGAGAAAACCATCGTGGAGCATACGGCATCAAGCAAGGGAGGAAAAATCCCTCTGGTCACAAAGCCCTAATTAAAACTCTACACGGCTATAAGAATACCAAGCTATGTTTTGATCTTAATAGTACTAGTGGAAAAGGCTTTACACTGTGATTTTTGAGGCTTTCTGACTGCCCCTTGCCGAGCAGAGCTGCAGAAAGCTGAGGCTTTTATCGATCACACAGCACTGCTTGTGTTCTCTGCCAGCCTGCCGGGCAGAAGTTGTTTTCCAATCCATACACCACGAACAATGTGCTCCTGCATTTCCGCGAAAGCTGGAGCGTTTCATCAGTAGGGCCTTATTTCATAACAAAGTCAGCTACATGATAGAAAAGTCAGGTCTCAGGTGGCAGCAGCCTAGGAAAGCCTGAGCCCTGTCCACCTGTGGGGCTGAAAGGTCAAAGTCTGTATCCCTGCAATCCAGTGCAGTGTCACTGAGGGAAAAGCTGGGGGCAGGATGAGTGGAAGGACACAGGATCAGCAGTTACCTCAATCTATCTTTTTTGCCACCCCTCGGAAGCAGATCCTTGATCTGCATTCAGGCTTTTGGCAAACGCAAGGTTCATTAGGGTTTTCTGCAAACGTCCTTCCAAAAGTACAATGCTGTAATACTAATGGATTGCTACTGTTACAATATAACACTGATATACTGCATTATAGAAAGAAAAATCATCATAAATGTGAGAAGTTCCATTCTTGCCCAGGAAACTGTTCAGACAGGGGGAACTTTGTCAGACATTTCCTGCATTAGCTGACTGCAGAAAGCATGATAAAAACCTAAAACCCATGTCACACCTCACCTGGCAAATTCAGAAATGCTCTGATCTAAATCAGAGGGTGACGGCACAAACTAGTAGTTCTAGTTCACTGTGTATGCTCCAGAGGCTTTTCTAATAGCAAAGACTATCTGAACTTAACCAGAAACACTAGACAAGAACTAGTCATATATTTCAGTCTGGAAATTTGTACCCTGGTCTGTCAACATGCCTAACCCACCTGAACATGAGGTCATTAGTCAGGGAGAGCTCTTGAGAATAACCAGGGGACAATGGTCTCACCAAAGAAGAGAGACCTGATGGCACAGATTCAGACTGATGTGTATTTTTAGGAATCACCAGTGGAAAGCAGGGATGTAAAGTTTATTCTACAAGTTAACAGCAGCTAATACTACTGAGGCAATGACATTCCCAGAAGTTGTTTCCTGCTGCTGCAAGCAGCGTGCAGGATCTGGGACTATTTGCTTTGAAGATTTACGGTCAGGACCTAAGGCTGTCATCTGCATAGAGAGGGGTTAGAGTGGAAGACAGAAGAAATTAGGAGGGTCTGAGCTGAGAGGAAAAAAGAGAGAGACATAAAGAGAGAAGAAATAAGTGAGTTGCTGAGCTAACTGTATGACACTTCAATGAGAATAATCCTTTCTCAGACCACAAAAACATTTAGAGAGAAAATGTTGCAATAAACCTCAGAGAGACACTGATGAGACTGTAAATTCCATTCCAAATGTTTGAAAGATTGTTAAGTGGGCTAATATTAAGTGGGATTATAAATGTAATGGTATGTAATACAGCTTTTAAATAACTAGGGAAGCGTTATATGAACTGACAACAGTGATCTATGTCTGTGGAACCTTAATAAATTTATGAGTTTATTACTGACTTTCAGTTATTGCCATCATAGGGAATGCTTACGCATGAGAACGTTACATGAATTGAGATAATTGATCATCCAGGGAAATGTCTAAATGCATTTAAAGGAAACTTTCAAATACCAATTTTAAATGAACAAGAAAAAAAATATGTTAAAATCTTTTCAGGGAATATTGTTATTAGCAGGACACAGTCAAACCCCTTAGGCAAGAAATGTTCCCTGTTACAAGATATTTGATCTTGACTGCGGGAGAAAAAAAGTTTTAAGTCAGTCCTCTCAGTACTGATCCTCTCCCAAAAGACACAATCGTACCCATGAGCAAATGCAACATCCTTTAGCACTGAAATCAATTCACTAGAGGTCTAAGTATCAGCAAGAGCTCTGGCTGCCCACACACCCTAGTTGCAGCTTCACATTACAGCAACTTGCTGTTGTGCCCTATATGCCCTGCCCTATATCCAAGGACAAAGTAATGAGTGTTTCAACATGAGTGGTTCTCAGGCTGGAAAGTGGCCTCAGGGGCACCTAGCCCAGCCTCTGCTCAGCAGTTCCCCAAGAAGCATTGGGGAACATAATGGTTTTATGCCCTCAGGCAGAGCTGGGGGCAGCACAAGGACAGGTCCCCTCCCTGCAAGGCTTTAAGCCACTTGGGGATATGCTGTAAAGTCACCGATGGCCACAACTGAGCTCCAGGAGTGATTAGAGGAGAAAGGAGGGAGGGAAGAAAAGAAAAAGAGTTAGTAAAAATTATAAAAGGTAGAGAAGGGGGGGAGAATGGGGGAGGGGAAGGGAGAGGAAAGAGAAAAACTCTGTAAGGCACAAGAGAAACAGCCAAAGGAAGGTTTCTTACATGTGGAAAAGGGAAGAACAGAAATAAAGAGATTGAGAAATCAATCACGGAGAAAATGTATTCGAGGAATGGATGGAGGACACTAAAACCAAAGGAATAGAAAGAGGAAGTGAAGGATGGAAGTTGGGGCTGCAGACTCAATTACAGTATTATTGAAATCCAGTATCAATCTCACTGAACAGAAATTGGTTCTTTTTATGTTTGAATAAGATTTTTTTGATAGATTTTGAGGATTTCCACAGTAGTCCAAAAGGCCCCTGCTTCAGTGCAATTGTAGTTGCACAAGAGTAGCTGATGTCAAAACGCATATAAGAAAACCTAAAGGGAGCAAAGATTAAAAGGCTTTAGGGTATCTAGGCAGCACTATGAATTACGTATTGGTTGAAATAGCCCTTGACTAGGGTCCAGAGCAAGTAAGAAAGAAATCATGTAGTCTGGAGCCACATAACTCAGCTGGGACTTAAATGACACCAGTCCAATATCAGAGGAGAGAAAGCTACAGCTTCCCAGTGGAAAATCCTTCTCTCTTTCCCTGACCTTCATTTTCTTCTCTTCTAAGATCTCACCCATCTTTGCAACTTCCAAGCCCTAAATATTGTCCCTTATTGCTTATTCACTCCTAGGTCTAAGTGCCCAGCCTTTCTCTCAGGTATTTTTATTTGAAAGCTTTTTAATATATATATATATATATATATTCAGAGCCAGTGAGTGCTTGTTGAATTAACATGTTTGAAGCTTTTCATGAGATGGTGCTGAAACAGGCAATCAGATCCAGGAGAAGTTCTGATTTTTACTGCAGCAGAAGCACTGTTAAATCTCTGAAGAAAGCATCTCACAAATTAACATAATATTAAATAAAATCAAATCACATAAATTCAAGAGACTTCTCCTATTGTGGCTTTAATGGGAATTTACTGAATTAATGTCTTCATGTATTAAAGACAGCTAGTGACTTTTGGAGCCTTGCTGCCATACAAGCCCACACATACCCTGCCTGGGAGCCAGCTAGGAGCTGAAATTGGAAGAGTTTTCCTACATGAGGGCATCTGCAAAGAGCGATCAGTGAGAGAACACATCTGTTTAAACCTCTGCTACATTAGAAGCAGGCCATAGGACACTGCCATTTTAAACTTAGTTTCATGCTTGGCCAAGTCTTTTTTTTTTTGGTGATAACATTTCCAGTTGCAGAAGTGTGTAATTGGCCCTGCATCATCGGAATGCCAACATAGATCATCTCCACTGAGCTGCACGTAACACAGGTGGTGGGAAAACAGATGGGGGGAAGGAGAAACTAGTGTCTCTCTCAATCACTTTTCCAGTTCATAGAATCACAGAATGGTAGGTGTTGGTAGGGACCTCTGGAGATCAATGAGTCCAACCCCCCTGCCAACGCAGGAACACCCAGGGCAGGCCACACAGGAACAGATCCAGGTGGGACTTGAAAGTCTCTAGAGAATGAGACTCCACAACCTCTCTGGGCAGCTTGTTCCAGTGCTCTGTCAGTGAAGAAGTTTTTCCTCATGTTGTGGTGGAACTTCCTGTGTTTCAGCTTGCTACTATGACCTCTTGTGCTATCACAGGGCACAACTGAAAAGAGACTGGCCCCTTCTACTTGACACCCACCCTTCAGATATTTGTAAACATTAATAAGACACCTTTGCCTTTCCATTTTCTTTTCATCTATGTGCCTTTCCCTGTCCCTTCCTAGACATTAGCCCGTTAAAAAAAAAAAAACCAAACAAACCAACTTAATTGTCTGACATTTGCCTACTTGTATTTGTGAAGAAGTGTTGCAAGTCAGGAAAGTGATGTCCTAGCACCACAGCGTGGATTAAGGTTGCTCTGTGCACTGGGTCTGCTTCTACCTCATGCCTTTGAAGTGCAAATGTAAATATCCCTGGTCATGAGTCATCATGAGCCTGTTTTGAACAAAGGCAGGGTAGCTCAATGAACTAATACTTTTCTAGTGAAACTATGCTTTAATGGAGAACATTCAATGAGCACACTGATGGCATATTTGTCCCCTTATTTCCATGTACCTGTTAGGTAATGGAGATCTAGGGCAAATGAGGTCAGAAGAATAAACTCTGACTGAAGAGATACTAACTTCAGCTCTACTTTTGGAATTAATTTCTTGTATTTCTTGCTCCAAAAAGGAATATCAAGCATCCTGCTTTTCTGTCCTACCCTTGGTGGCAAGACTTCTGAAGTCTTTGATGGGGCTTCTCAGAACAGAAAAAGCTGAGTGGTGGCTGGAGGAGTCTGAATCATTGGGATCTTCCTATGGTGACACCTAGGAAGCTCAAAGGACAGACTTAGCAATACTAGAATTCTTGTGACACACCTGTCCTCCCCCAGCCCTCTGCTATCCTATGGTAACATCCCTTACTGCTCTCTCCAGTCCGGATGCAAGTGTGGACCAGGGAGACAGTGATGAAGAGAGCATTCTGACTCCATCCCATTCCCTGTTGGGTTTCTGGCAGCACCTGGCGCTACATATTCAACTCTCACTAGAAAATATCAACAGATATTATTTTCATTCATCTTAATTGAAAGCATCCCTATCCTTCTTTACCCCTGTATCCTCTTTCTCATGTCTTGAAGCTGTAATAATCTCTGCTTGCCTCTGAGACTTTTACATCTGCTAGTCCAAAATCTTGTTTTTAGAATACACATATGCACACTTGAGAACTCAAGCCCTTTAGAAATCAGAAATCAGCTTTTATGAACTGATATTCTTGTGGGACCACATGGCAGTGACCTCTTTTTGAATCACAGCATCAAAAGAAGGAGGTGCCCTGAGATTTCATTTGAAGCTTTATAAATACTTCATATTTTCATTTTAAAATGCAAATTCTTGTGTATTTTCAAACTGAAATAAAACTTCTGAAGATCTCATAAAAGTCTCCCTCCTTTGAGGGAATCCAAGGTATAAGGTATGCTCCACAGTATGCAAAAAAAGTACCAAATGATGCAGAAAATGTGATATAGAAAGAAGTTAATTCCTCTATTAGAGGTTAGACACCAAGGTCACAGCCAACAGATCATTCACCAGAAAAGATCTTGCAGTGAGAAAGTTTCTTTCATCAGAGAGAACCCCTGGACTACGGCAGGTGACTCTTGCTATCCACTCAGTTTTCATCTTTACTCCCATCTAAATAAATCTGAAGAGCAGAGATGAACAGAAAAAATAAATTCCAAGGAGCAAAGACAGCTTCAGGATTAAAATGATTGATACACCTCGCACTGAAGGACATTTGAGAGTGAAGGCTGAATGAGCTCTTGATATAGCTCTAAGTCCTGTAATGAGTCATCTAATATTAAATCTTTTATTTGCAGTTAAATAAATTGCAGAAGAAATAAGAAATTAACTGGATGCTTTCAACACAGATTAGATATCAAACAAAGAAAAAAGGCTTTTTCTCCTAAAAAATGCATTTTCTTATACAGCTCTGAGTATAATTCTGAACTCCAGAGAAGCATCACTGAAGAGTTACTTGAACAGACCAGACCGTTAAGGGGAATGTTTAAGGCTCATGGAAGAAATGGGCCTTGTCTGATCCTAGGGGAGGGTCTGAAACCCCTTTCCTTGGGAAAACTCAGTGCATTGGAAGGGTCAGCCTAAAGAAGGGAAGCTGGTGTTGCCTCAGAACAGCGTGTTGCTTGGGCAGGTGTCGCACAGGCTGATTCATGCCTCCCTAGACAGTGAAAGAAATGGTGTCATTTGATACTACAAGATTGAGTGTGTTTAAGATCCAACCTTTACAAGCCTAGGAAACAATGAGTTTTCTTTGCTCAGATCCTCACCATAGCGAAGAAGAGTGAGTCTGCCTGAGAGCTGCTTGGTGGATTTGTCCCTTTACAGGACTTGTCCCTTGACAAGCAAAGGTGACAAGGAGGGAACATTTTCTTTTTTTTGAGCTTCTTTCTGAAAACCCAACTGGAAGGTCTGAAACTGTCACTTCCATCCTTTCCCAGCCCTAGCAAACAAATCAATCCCATACTAGATGCTGATGACAGAAAATAGCCTCACACAGCCACACACCCTGGCACAGCCTGATTTTTTAGGGGTGCTCTGGAAAAGTTCAATAGTGCAGCCCCTAATGCCTCACCTTTGCCCAGTCCAGAGGTTCTATGACATGTTCTCCACTGCCATCCTGGCAGCTGAGTAGAGTATAAACCTTACAGCATTCATCAGAGGATAGCTGTGTGCTTGTGGAGCTGTAAACCAAACAGGAGTTTGAGACTGTGGGCATAAAACGCATATAGTTATACTTTTCTTACTTATTTCCTCCACTGCTGACTAGTCTCAAGGGAACTGAAATTGCTGGGCTTTTACTTTTCTCTGTGAGCTAAATAAATTAAGGCCCTCAGATTACTGTCATTAAATTTTCTTATTTCTGAGTATTACTGAAACTTCTCACCCTTATGCTTCTAAAACTTCTTCCTCTCACCTTTCAGTTTCAGTCAGAATTGTAGCATAGCTGAGCAGCTCTACCTTGATGGTACAGATGTAAGAGACACCCTAGGAGACAACTGTCTTGAACAGCACCATCTTACTCAATAGCAAGAAATAATGTGAATGCAGTAACTATTTGCTATTTGGAAGGATGTCTGTTCCTCTCAGCCTTCATCTCAAACACTGAAAACTTGAACAATGTCCTAATTCAGCCCTCGCAGCATCTACTGTTGGTGCAGCTCAGGGAACCAATACTTCATGGGCAGCACAATCTAGTGCTTTCTGGTCAAACATTTTGAAATAACAAAATGTACTTCAGGTAATGCCAGTTTTTATTACTATGCGGTAAGCATATCAAGACCTTGGAAAAAAAGGAGTCATAAAAAGAAAGAAAGGAAGGAAACAAAGCAAAAAGTTTTTACTGGGGCCATGGGTGCATTTCAGATTGTAACCCTAATTCTCAGCGTTCATGTTTTAGAACAGACTTCCTTTATGAGAGTATATGCTGTTTCTCCAACACCTTTTTTTCCCCGCAACTTTATCTAAACTTGTAGAATCTTCAGGCACTCATGGGTAAAGCATGAATCACAGTGATGCTTATACCACCTAAAATAGTCTGTTGCTGGCATAGCAACATCATATTCACACCTATGACTGTAACTTCATTGGTACATGCCACATGTTAGTTAAAGTGCACTTGAAGAAGTCTGTGAGTGTGACTTCATTCCTTGAAAGCTATTGCAGAAAGGTCAGTAGTGCTAAATGATCGAAACAATTGATAATACTTCGTTGTTGGGTTAATGATTAAATAGCACAAGTACGGAGAAAGAACACAAACTGTTTTTCATGTGCACTCGAGTGTAAAAATATCTCAGAAAACAGACTATACTGTTCGAGAAGGAGCCTTAAATAGAAGATGATGGCCTGTGATACTCAAAGACATCTTCTCAGTTAATGCTCTTATAATCTAATATTTTCTATAATTTGTAGCATTTCATAGAATTTTCCCCACTTTTCCTTGAGATTAAACCAAACGTAGATCGGACATGTTCTGTACAGTAGAGCTTACAGTAACCAAGACTTCAACAACCCCTTTTGTTTCTATTTTTTTGTATAGATATAACGAAATCCACTGACAGGTAAAAACAATTTAGGAATTTAATAGAGCTAGAGAAAATGTGTTATTTGTGTCCCTTCTTGTTTCTAAGAACATCAGGCAGATTGTAGAACAATTACCAATCAAGTGAAATAATGTATAATTCTACACTAATTTTGTTATGAACTGTAGGCTTGAAATGCTAAGGAATTGCTGCAGTTACCATCTCCCATAAGGGAGTCATTCCAAAAAATATTTGGGTAGATTATCTGAACAGTATGGCCAAAAAATTCACACTAAATAGCTGGTGTGTTTGTGTGGCTGTAATGTTACATCTAATACAACAGGTGGGAAAACATGCTATGCATATGAATTGGAGTATTTGTGGTGCAGACACTGCCAGAGATACCACTTAAAGGAAAAATATGATGTAGAAATGCTACCCTTTTTCCATTAAGGAAAGTTGCATGATCATTGACTAAAACTCTGATCCATAATGATGGCATTTTTGCTATTCAAGGCTCAGGTATGCTGCATTGAAAAGATTTCAAGGAACAGATCAATGTAGAAAGTACCTATCGTCCCTTCCTCCTCCTATCAGAATCTTGACATAGAGTTAAATTAAAATTACCACATCTGAAACATTAATGAAGAAGGAAAGGAAGGAAACATAGTTGTGCTACATTAACCCTCGGACACTCCATGCAGTGCCATTATCTTCCAAGAGTACACCACTCTGAAGGGAAAAGATAGTTCAAAACCGGATTCAGATGCTAAAAGGGAGTCTCCCACAATCTAAAAGAATGTAATATAAGTGACAGATGATGACAGGTATGGAAGTAAATCTGAATGGTCAAAAGAACAGCTACTTGATTTTTAAATATAACTAGACAACTTAAGTCTCAAAATAGTAGTAAAAATAAAAAGGCTAATCTCTGTTTTATAAAGGACAGATAAAAATAGGACTAACTAAACTAAACTAAAAATAGGGCACAAAACAAGAAAGGGTTTATTAAATAAACACGACAGGCATCAAGGAGATCTCCAAATGAACAATAGCAAGAAAACATTTCTAATTTCTTGAAGAGGTAGAAGAAAAGGTATAACAAAAACTAAGGGGAACAATTTATCTGCAGTCTGCTTTGAAAAATAGTTTCAAAGATGACTGAAAATGTTTCCAAAAGCACAACTGTCACAATACATAGTGAAGCAGTAGAACACTTCCAAGGAGAAGATTTATGATAGCATGAACAGAACAGAAAGAGCTGTGAGGACTGTCAAAATTCAATCCCTTCCATTTGTGAAACCAGGGAACATTGACTGCTTCTGTGATCTGAACTGCAGGGTTTGGTGCTTAATGCTGACCAGGGACTTTTACCACTGACTTTATAATGAGATTAAAGTACTGTAAAAAAAAAAAAAAAACATGGAAAAAATAGATCAGAGTTAGTTACTGACTTTCCAATGCTGGTCACCAGCAGTAGGAGGAAACTTTCTTGAGAGAATGTAAGATTCTCTAGTAAGTTGAATGGAATGAAATACGCTACCAGGTTCAATGAAGTCCCTACTTTGTATAGGATAATAAATCTTAGCCATATCACAATCCAGATTTAAAGGGCTAAATACAACTGTATACAACCATCCATCTGCAAGGATGGTGGAATGTAAAACACATCTGCAAGCCAAAGTCTCTCACTGAGCTACCAACATAATTTTGGAGCCCCTTCTCTTCACTGAAAATATGATTCTAATGTTATCTTTCTCTATTATAACTCTATCATAACTCTGCCATTTACTACAGAGACATGTGGTGACATCAGGAAGGATTACCTGGTTCCTGCATCTACTTCCTCTTAATATTTTCCATGCCAAATGTCTGGTTCAGCATTAATTATTTGCACATGGCAGCTCCTGGTATTTCCTTAAACTAGAATTAGCTGCCCCATAGTTTGAGTAATTTGTAGTTTAAGGTTGAGACCTCAAACTTTGTATCTAGAGGTGAAAGCATTATGGAATTCAGTCTAGAAACTACTAAGATGTGGATCTGGAAGTAGGTCCATTCTTCCCCACACATCACTGGCAAAAGACTGAAGTGCAGGATTTCCTGCATCCATAAGCTCTAGGATTATCAGACTGGTACTTCTCATCAGCACAATGTGTATTTTAGGAGAGGAAAAAATATTGTTTTTTTTTTTTTTTTTTTCTTTTTTCAGCACTGAAGCAATTTACAAATGTTCTAGACCTAAGTAAGCTTGAAATCAGCCCCCTAAGACAGTTCTACTATTTTATGGTGATGATACAGTCTTCATTTCACAAGTGAGAAATCAGATCAGGAAAAAAGTGAGACATTTTAATAGATAAATAACGACTGAATCTATAAATTAACATTGGTATGAAGAAACCAAAGTAAATGAAAAGAAAACGAGAAAGGTGCCAGAATTCTCTAGCAGTGACATTGATATGGCAACTTGCTCACCCTGGGATGAAGCAGGATGCATTGTGAGGACAGAAGAACTGTCTTGAAGAATTCTCCAGTTTAACAATATTTGATGGCAGCTTGGGGTAAGAATGTGCCCCAGCCAGTCCTGAAGTTATGAACAGATTCCCAGTGGGAAACAGGATTAAGAGTCTTTTAAAATGTAAAGACTATGCCACACAGATTAAAGCAGAGGAAATGGTGTGTTGGAGGAAGAAATGTCTACACTTTTCTTTATACTTTAAAAAGTTCTCTAAGTGTGGATTATCTATTACAAGCATCCTGAGATGCTGAAACAAACTTGCTTTCAGGTTGATCCAAGTTGATTCTTCCCTTTAGAAAAATGAAAGATGCCCTCTCATTTACACTAGTGTGGCAAAAAAAAGAAAAAAAATAAAATCTTCTATTTCTCATATCTTGATTTATGCAATCTTGCTATTTCTGAAATAATATAAAATTACTTAAAATATGCTGAGAATGCCAGGTCATTGGGTGATTTGAGAGTACAATCACAACAGTGATTTTAAAGTTACTCGCATACTACTGAAAAAAGTGTGATTGAGACCAGAAGATGACCAGGAAGGTGGTGGGGTTGAGTAAGCATTGTTGAAGCAGTAATGAGACTGGGAAATGGGAAAGTTAAGTTAGGTGTGTCACTGAAGATGAATAGGCTCATTTCTCTGCAAACTTTCATGAAGCAATTTTCTTTAGCTTAGTAAAAATCTGCTCAGTGTCATGCTTATTGAAGATCTCTTTTCTGCTTTGTATACTGCACTGTCCTCACTGCTCAGGAAGCGAGGAGTGTGGTTTCTTCTGCTTAGAAGGACCTTCTACATAGAATATCTCTATGGATCTGTAAATGTAGACTTCCGTTAAATAAGAAAAGATTGAGAGATCTGATTTTATTTCTCTCTTAGATAATACAATCACTATGTTTAAATTCCTAAGTGCTTAATTGTTTAAGACAAATGCTCCTCATTCAGCATCAAAGAGCCTTGAGAAAATAATAATTGTTTTCTGTAGCCTGAGAGTTTTGAGCTATAGGTATTTTATTTGATTATAGAAATTTTAAATTGCATGAGCTAATCAAATTCAAACAGAAACAAATTACTAATACTCTGAACATTAGAAGGCACATGGATATAAGCCAATAAAATAAAGATGCTTAGCTAAATAAATGTCTGGTGAATATTATCTAAATATTTTTCCCCTTAGGAATGTTGTTAAGCTTGATTCAATTTATTAATATAGCTTAGTAGATGAGATTTCAATTAGGAAAAAATAATAATACTCTGAAGCAAGCAAGTAGGAACTTTTTCTAGGTGATACCTTGCTGCTTTTGGTACATGTTAAGTTTATAAAAAAATACTGCTGTGCCTGTGTATGCAGGAAAAATAATGCAGCATACTGGACTGCCTGACAGCATTACACATGCCAACTCAGATACTTGGCCAAATCACCTTAGCAAGATTATTTCCATTGGTTTTGAGTGCTGAAACTTATTATTCAGTGCATTTAATACCTCATTCAGAGTGCTTCGAACACATTAAGCCTAATTAGCAATGCAAGATCAAGAAATGCAAGCATATTTATTGCAGGCTTGACACAGTACTTTTCAACAATACTGCATCACGGTCCTTAATTTAAGTCTCTTATAGAGGTCCTCTCTGTATGTTTTCCTTTTAGCTCTGCACATTTCCTGCTGTTCCCTATGGTTGAATACCCATGCAACATTTTTAAATTATTAGATGAAAGATACTCTTCAAAGCCAAGGATCGTATCTCACATTGCCCAGCAAAACAGTCAGCAACCCACAGCAGTTCGATTTTTTTTCCATAGATTTAGAACTGATGCAGTTGTCATTATAACCTTGTCAATTCTCTGAATTATCTAGTTCTCTCCTACCTCAAACACTGCTTAAAAACTTCAGTGTGAGTCACCCTGCCTTTCTAAAAAGTGTGCTGAGGCACACTGAAGAGATTTCATTAGAATTCTCCAAAGGCTGGAATAGATTATAATAAGATTACTATCACCAGCAAAGGGAAAACTGCAAAGGTAGATAAGAAATTCTGAAGGTTGCTGGAGGTGTGAGGGATGCTAGAAAAATAAGATTCATTCAAAATAAACAAACCAGTTAAATCCCCTTAGGAAGCTGTTAGCAGTAAAATTAGCAGGAAAATTGCAGAAGTGGTTGAAGAACTACATCGTAGAAAACTTCCACATTCCTTAGAAATGCTAGTGGGAAAGAATTGCAGATCCCCGTGAATTTATGAAGCAAGACTTTGGGGTTAATCGCTCAAATCAATCTTTTGTAACTCTCAGAAAAAAACTATAGTAATCTCCAAACATGCACAACACCATGATTTGCTTTAAAAAAACCAGCTAGGCTAATATACTGCTTTGAGCTGACAAAGTATTCTATAGCTGGATCAAAAACTTTTCCCAGCCACAGGAGCAGAGGTACTGGGTGGCATGAACCAAGAAATTGCAAATGAAAGCCAAAATGGAGCACCATTTCTAGCTCAGTTACATGCAGAATTATTGATAAACAGCGCCAAAAAGTACTGATTTTTCACCCCAGGTCAACCCATAATATCTTCATCCCCTTGTAACATTTTGAAGAAGCCACATTCTAAAGCCCCCATACGCTTGGAGGGAACAAATTTAAAACATGGGCAAAGACAATTAATTGCGACCTTTAAATCCTTCTTTTACTATTTTACTAGTTTAACAGCAATAAGTAAGAAATTTTACAGCAATTAAGAGGTTGGTCTGCTGGGAATTACTGGCTGTCACAAGGGCCAATATTGTCTTACTCTTTCATTTTAGCCCCTCATCTGACTGCATCCATCTGCTGTCTTCTGTTTGCCTTTATGTTTCTGCTCTTTGATAGAGGAATCACTTTTTCTGGCTTTCTGCTTATAGACTACGGTGCAAACTCTGACTGAGCTGCTACCACAACAGAGCACAACAGTAAAGCATGTCCAGGAATTAGGCAAAAACAGAAGAGTAGGAAAACTTTGTTCCATCCATCCATCCATCTATCTATCCATCCATCCCCTTTGAGATGGGAGACTCAGCAGGAACACAAATTACCTCTGTATTTTATTTACTGATGGAGCAACAATGCAAGTATGTGATTTTTTAGTTCCAACATACATTTTGAATAAAGGCATTCTGCATAATATTTCTCCCAGAAGAAATCTATATGCATTTCTCTCATCTCTCCCAATCTCCTCTTCCCATAAATGAGTAAAATTTGTCAAACCTAACAAAATAAGGAATCCTCTACTCATGGGAAATTTTTTATCCTGAGTGGCTAAGAGAAGTGGCAAAGACCAGGAAAACCAACAGAAAAACATTTAGTACATTCTCTCTTGCAGGGTGCCACTGCAAACTTACTTCCATAATAAAACACCTCTCTTTTTAATAAATATTACAAAATATTTATATATATAATATAAATATAATAAATGCTGTTACAACTAGCAGTTCCTTGACTCTTATTTTTAAAATATAAGAAATACAGCAGGTCTTATATATTTATAACACTTCCCAGAGACTATATTCCTGGGACCAAAAGTATGGTAGAGAGTGAAGTGTGATCCTGCAGTATCCAGCCTGGCTGGTTCCAATGAATTTCCTAACATTTAGTGATACTCTAGCACATCTTCACAGTAAGTACTTAAATAAAAAAAACCAAACACCTATCAAGCAAATAGTTCTGACTTTCCATTCACAATATCTTCTCCCTGTTCTATACATCACCACAACATTGGGTTTAGTGCCAAACATTGGTTAAATGTAAAAATAATGAAGGCAATCCTACCTCCAAATACATAAGTTTTGTTTCAAGACTAACGTATTTCATTCATTAACATACTCATCAACACCATTCTAAGCTTTACAAACTTTGCTTGCGCACATTTGAACTCTGGTAAAACAGAATGAACAACTTACGTTGCTTTCTAATTGAAAAGTAAATGTTTGATCTTGTTTGTTATTTTTTGTAACTGCGGCTCAAAATAGTGATCTCCCTAAGAAATGTATTATTTCCTAGAAATAGGGTAATGTAAGTAAGTGTAAGTTATGCTGCTATGTGAATACATGGAGCTATGGATGACATCTGATTTTGAAGTGAAGATGTAGGACAGACACATCATGAACAATACACAGGTTTTTGGTAGGGATTTATCACTACTAAAATGCCATCTTTTTCTTGAACACAGGGTACAGATTTGGTTTTTACAGATATTCACTTTCACATATATAAAAATGCTTTTTAATCCTTATTCTGCCAGTGAATGTACTCAAGTGAACTTTTGTAGCTGCGGTCAACGTCAGACTTTTCAAGAACTTGCTTCATTAATTGCAGGACTAAGACTTTGGACTACAATTTGTACGCCTCCAGAGTCATTGCTGACACTTGCATAATATTACAATTGCAGAAGATTTGCTTTAATCATAACATTAGTTTAAGAAAAAGAGTTATTAAGGACCTGAGCATTTGGGTAGATCTCAAGAGAAACCGCAGCACAATTACAAACTCTCTTAATCCCATTTCTGCAGAACAGTGTACGTTGGATCCTCTGGTAACAAGAAACTGCAGCTGCATCAGACACATCCATATGGAAATTGCAGCACATAATTCAGTTTACACACCCATTCAGTCCTTGGTCTCTCTCTCTTGGGATTGCCAGGGTGCTAATTACTGCCAGGATAATTTTGCAATTTCTGTGCTTGTTCACTAGGAGTGCAAATAACATCATTATTTGTATTCACAGAGACCAAAGAAAAACAATTTAACTCACTAGAAAGGGCAGGATTTGGTGCAGTGATATGAATAACGTTGTTCCATACTGCTTTACCAGTTCTTTCGCTCAGTTGCTACTACGCAGAGCCAGGATGTTTCATGATTCACTGAAGAATATTAGCTTTATAAATAAAATCAAGGACACAAAGTTTTTCAAAGCAAGGATAGGGTAATGGTCAGAGTCTTCTAACCTTCAAAGATTATGTTTCATCATTGAGTTGACTCTTCTTAGAGGGAATTTAATTTCAAAACATATTCCTTTTTGGCATGTCAGTCATTACTAAATATGTAAATAGAGGTTTCTCTACTTTAAAAATAGTCCATTTGCTTAATGTAGATCAGGCCTACAAGGCTTGGGTTGCAGCAAGTACTCAGTTTATGCGTTTAAATCTGCAGTGCTGGGCTGGCCTGCTGCTTCCTAATCCTTGAGGCATTGCTTTCAAGAAGATCTTATAAGAGATTCAATATTCTTGCTCTTCCATCACAGACTCAGGGAAAATGGAACTGAAGCAGGAAATCACTTTGTCTATCGCCTTACTACAAGGTTGTGCTAGCTGTGCATAAGACATTCCTGACAGACTGGCATTTTATTTGAAACTGCCGTTGATGGAGACCCACACTGAGATAAAACTCATTTCACGGTCTTTACTATTTGGAAGACTTTCCTCCGTGAACATCATACTCCTCTCATGCTCATCTGCTACATCCATAGTGAACCCACAGAAGAATCTCTTTCTCTCTTCTTTCCAGATACCTTCTCAGTGTTTGACAACCATTTCCATGCACCTCCTGTAGCTCTTACTGGTCCAAGACACATTCTGACTGCTGTGCTGTTATGGGATAAAGAGCTTTCTATCCCCCCCTCTCTGTAGCACATCAATAGTAATCTGGTACTGTCATTGCCTTAGTGCATGCAATTATCTTACTCCCTTTTGTTTGTCTGTTTGTTCTCCTCACCCTCCTGAGCACTATGTTCACTAAAGTGAATCATTGTACAGATGGTAGAATGTCCATTTTTGGAGATAATAAGAATTTGACTGAACAAGACTCTGAGTAACCTGTTCTGATGACATATCCCTGCTTTGAGCGGGCAGTTGGAACAGATGACATGCAGACATCCCTTTGACTCAATTATTCCATAATTAATATTTGTAGCTTGGAACATTTGGATGAATGTCCAGATTAACCTTTACAAAAGTATCAGCTGCTCCACATTAATTGCCAAGCAATGGATTACATGCAATATCCTTCTCCTCTCCCCGTGACAGATGAATCATTATCTCATTTCAAGAGAAAAGTGTGACCGTTAACAAAGCCTAGTGCAGTGACACTTGTTTCTGAACAAGTACATCCCAAGGTTTAAGTGGGTGAGGAAATTACACCTTTTTCCTCATTTGGACCCGGTCACAGTATCTCTTCATCTGATTACCTATTCTGATTGATTGCCGCTGGGTTTTTCCATTTCAGATTTTAAATAGATTTTTCTTCCTCCTCCCAGGGGCTGTTCTGTTCACAGATGCTCATATATTTAACCATTCTCCTCTACAGTGCTGAACTGGCCTCAGCATTAGCCAGCACAAGTTTTCGCCTCTCTGCTTTGTGCCTTCCGGAGGCTGAGAACACAGCAGGAAGGATGGCTCTCACTCTCCTGGGTGACTGAGTCACTGGTTCAATGAAATGAAACTCCATTAATTATGAAAGAGTTACCAATAAATAAATAAACTCTCATCTGTGAGGATTTGCTTTATTCAGGTTTAACCACAACCACTTGCTTATTGAGTAACTGTTGGAATAAATGAACAAAAGTTTGTGTTGTAACAACTGTACAGGAGTGCCTTTCTAAGAAACAGCTTTTCATTGCTGATTGTATCTTAGTAGATGAATATGTTAATAAGAAGCCTATATCTTTCTAAAAACTCCTGTCCCTTGCTCCCCAAATATCATTATTTTAGTTCAAACTCTTCCCTTTTTTTCTCCTCAGTAAACAATATACCTCAGGATTATAATGCATAATTCTCTCTTTTCCCACCCATCATGGGCATTGTAATGAAACAGAGCTGAGTGCTCTGCCAAAAAAAATCTTAATTTCTTTTACATATTCACCTAGTTAGGATCATTCAACTATTAGTTAGAAAATTAGATTGTGAGTCTTATAGAATATGCTTCACTCTTCTGGATAACTAGAACAGGAATTAAATGGGTACAGGCATAAATCGATCAAGACAGCATCTTTCTGCCAGTCATTCCCCTAGAAAAGTCACTGAAGTGTAAGGCACAGTCTTACTACAGATTACTGGGAAAAAAAATACACGTTCAAGGTGTTTTCTATAGGTAAGGATTGGTATAGAGTATTTAGTGTACCAAGGGAAAGCAATGAACTGATTGCAATATTGTGAAAGTTATCACAGATTCACAGAATCTCTATGGTTGGAAAAGACCTTTGAGATCATCAAGTCCAACCATTATCTAATGTTACCAGAGCCACTACTACACCATATCCTTAAGCACCATATCTACATGACTTTTAAATACATCTAGGGATGGTGATTCAACCATTTCCCAGAGCAGCATGTCCAGTCTGATAAACTTTTTGGTATAGAAGTTTCCCCTACTGTCCAACCTAAACCTTCCCTGGCACAACTTGATGCCATTTCCTCTTGGCCTATCAGTTGTGACTTGTGAGAAGAGACCAACATCCACCTCTCTACAATGTAAAGATCTCCCCTGCACTGTTATGCCAGTAACCTCAATCACATAGGCATTTTTCCTGCTGAAGAAAGCACTTCAATCATAGAACAACCATGAAGCAAGTCTCTCTGCTTTCCTGTATGCATGAAGATGAGCTTCACAAAGCACCATCCTGAACACTAACTTTCTGTGTTTTCTGTATGCTATTCCCTAATTTTTAGTTCTAAGAGCTGATTAATCATAAAGAACCACATCTCTTGCTGCTAAATTAAGATTAAAAAAAAAACCACATTAAATATCTCAAAGTGCAATTATCCTCTTCATTTTCCTCCTCTCTGAAGATGTAAAAATGGAACAAAACTTCTTTTTTATTTACTTTTAAATTTCTCTTATGCAACAAATACTTTAAAGAAGCCCAATTACCATTGTATCAAAATCCCAGAGTGAGAAGATGATCTTATACTGCTCTGTAGAAGATAGAGTTATTTTGAAATATCTACGCTGGATGTTCATTTATCCCAACTTTTTCACTTATCTCCCTGTTGAGGCCTTTTATGCAACCACCAAACCCTTCAAAAGAAAAATCCAGAAAAAAAAAAAAAGATCTCCCAGACCTTTTTTTTTTTTTTCAAAGCTAATAAGAGTTTGGAAATATTTTGCAATCGGTCACCTGTCAGAGCAAAACTGAAGAGTGGTAAAGCTGTCAACACTTGTAAAACCTATGTATCATCCAGCCGTACAGCTTCCTTTTTTTTCCTTGGTGGGCAGAGTCTGTCAAGAATAAGTTATTACTCAGAGAGGAGGGAAGGAAAGTGCTAAATGATGCTGCAAAATCCCCAGTATCACACTATTATTTTTGGAGAGGCAGAAGAAGAGTACAGCTTTTTTAGGCACAGAAAGGATTGTTTTCCTCACTCATCTTGCACATTGGCCATGGACCTGTATTATCTGTGTTTCTTCCTTAGACTCCAGGGAGGACATTCAGAGGTATGGAGAATGCCAATTGCTTCTTGTCATGGGAGGATTCACTTGTGAATGGCTTGTGGCCCTGGAGCAGACCACAGGGCTCAAGGCAGCCTATCACCAGCCATGGTGTTCACATGAGGATAAAGTCCTGGCCTCAAGCTTGAACTGTAACAACTCACAATTGTTATTAAAATGGTACTTCTCAGAGCTTCTAGGTACATCTTACAGCAAGAACCTCAGAGAAGGTCATTTATTACTGATGTATTTTTAACAGAACAACAGTCTCCAACGAAATAATTAATGATTGCAGCTAATGACCAGAAAATTATACAGTTTAAGTAATAAATGTATCAGCACCAGATAACTATTTGAAAAACAGAATTTCCCTGAGCTTCCACTTAGAAAATAGCTAAGTAAGAAGATGGACAAAGGAAAACCAAGTTCCAAGGCTCAGAAAACTTTTTATGAGAACCCATTTGGATACAAAGTGAAAAATTATCACAAAACCACTATATGTGACCCGTCATTATTTCTACATGCAACTGCAGTCAGTGAAAGTGGAAGATCCCAACCCCTGCATACGATTAATATATATTTGCAAAGGGGGAGAATTATCTCTATGGCCTTTATTTACAATATATTCTTGGTCTGTGGTCTGGCTTATTTTTAGCCTTTAAATAATCTGTTTGCTTAACAAAAAAAAAAGTATGCCATTAAAAAAACAAAAACAAAAACAACAGCCCAGACCTGTTTGTCTCAATATAAAATTACCTCACTGGAACAAACATGGCTCAAAGATGATCTCATACACATATTGATTGGGTAGTTACCTGGTGGGAAGAGCTAACTGGCTGATACTTTCCTTGAGCATGACAGCAAAGATTTGGAGAATGTAACATGAAAACCTTCTAAATATATTTAGAAAAATGAGGTAACGGGTCAAGGACAATGTGGCAGAGCAGAAGAAACTGGAGATAGAAGCTCTGAGGAACAGAGAAATTTAAAACCCAGTAAAGCAAAAAGGCAACACAATCATTCATGGAGAGCAATGGAAATGTAGCTTCATACACGCAGCAGGAATTCTGTATATCTGAGGCAATTGCAGGTACATTAAATAATAAAGAGAGAACAAACAAACACCACCTCACACAGGCTACTTACAACAGTAATTGTCTCTGCACATGGGACAATGTAAGAACACAATGGATTTATTTATAGATGTCTAATCTGAATTATAAAGGTTCTTATGTAGCTTTGGTTTATTTTCTGTCACACTTTCCCAACTACATTTTTTTTCCATATTAATATGGTATCTTAAATTCCAGTAGCACATTTTGAGAGTCAGCTGGAAAGACAACACCAGGAGAGACCAGCAGGGTCTGTCCACGGATACAACATTAATTCCACGCTGCCACTGCTGAGGCTGTGCCCATAGGCAGGTAGTAGCTCTACATTGGCATGTTAAGCAACACATGTTTCACTGAGTAATTCTATCAGGTACTCAAAAGTAAAAACTAAAACAATCGTGTTGTACGGAGCCTAGTAATGAATGTCCATCTCTGAGAATGAGCTTTGGGTCCAAGGTTGACTAAATCTCCTTATTTCTTGTCCCTGCAAGATAACATTTATCCAGCTGCCATAAGCAGCTGCTCCCACCTGTCTCCCAGGCTGCTCCCACCACCAGAACCAAGAACATAGTCACAATGAAAGGCGACTCAGAGCGAGGACAAGGCCAGAAGGGAACCCTGGAGAAAAAACCAAAACCAAACCAGTTACTGTTTCCTGCTATTTATGGCATCATGACAACTGTCACAGCCCCTGTGGAATCACCAAACCATACATCTACCCTGGCAGGAGCTTATGGAGCTTGGGACAGCTCTTTAGCATCTCTGGTCTCAGGCTTCAAGGTGCAGGCTGACATACCTTGCAGGCTGTCACCCAAAACAGCTACCCAGGCAAAGAACCATCTTTCCTATAAAATGAACTTTAAGAGCATTTGATTGTACGCTCCTTTCACACCACTGCACTTCGCACACTTAAAAATAAGTATCAAGGACTTGCACTTCCTGGGAGAACCTTCTACTTTCCCAAAACTTTTCACTGTCCTGCTTCCCCACCCCAAAATGGCTTGCCCATTTGTACATGCAAAGACTAGAGGCAGAGCTGGATGCCTCTTCCTGTAAGCATAAGTCCTATAATGCTCAGGATGGAGAGGGAGTCTTCCAATATGGATCAATAAGAAAAATGTTAAAAAACTACTACAGTCTGTGGATAAAATTGCAAACCCTAAGGAGAAAAGAAGTAATCAAACTAAAGGCTCCTCCAAATACAGCCTCCTCCTTCAGTGCAGAAAATCTGTCCAAGGAAAGCATTTCAGTTGTTTAAGTGCATTATGAAGAGAGAAAGAAAAAAGGAACTGAGTGATGCATCTCCCTTGACAGGTCTTATCTTTGATTGCCATAAATTTAAAATGTATCTTAAGCTCTCTTACTGCTCACCATTTTCTAGACATTAAATCTCCCTTGGTTCTTCACCACAGCACCCATAGGAGTGTCAACCAGCACCGTCTTCCCCTTTGTATGATCTTTAATGGGGCTCCTCATCTGCAATATCACACATGTCCTGGTGGCTTGGTTTCTTCAGCACAGAAGCAAACTGTGAAGGCCTCTGCTGTGGTGAGCTTAACTCTTTTGGAGGAGCAAGATTTTGGTTTCTACTCCTACCAACTCTTTAGAGACCTGCATCAAGGTGAGATTTCTACTGCCCACAGCTGCAGTGCTAAAAACCTGGACTGCACACAATCCTGCCCCTGTGCAACTCAGACACTTCTGAGGAGGGGCACACACAAAATAATAATAATTAAACAAAAAAAATTAAAGCCACACAGAGACATTGCAACCACTGTTCTATCTCATGATATCATTTCTTTGCCTGGGAGGAGCAAGGAGTTGTTCAGAGAGGACCCAGAGCAGGAAGCCTTGGGGAAGCATTTGCAAGATGGCTGGCTCTGACAACTCAAGATGTTCTGACTGGAGCAGATGGTGCTGTGCTTGGCTTGGGTATGTTTTAGCTGATCCTCAGAGGACAATCTCCCTGTAAAATGATTTGCACAATATGGTCTGGACAGATATTTTCTCCCATCTTCCAGCCAAGAGGCCCTATGAGGCCAATGAAGAAGGGAAACTAACTTCTTACAAGCTTTTTTAGTCACATACTTAGGACAAAATAAGCCAGACCTGTGGAGAAGAGGAATCTAAATGAGCACAACAGTGACATCCAGAGGGCAGAGACCAGCAAGCAGAACTTTGCCAAACAGCAGTCAGAAATGAAACAAAAAACCCAGGACACTTGCGGTAAGTTTCAGGTCCACTTGATGGTAGGCATCTCATCCCCCACAGGTGCTCCCATATACATATCTGACTCACCAGGGAAAGCAAAGAATAGGGGACACTTCTGAGATGTAAAGGACTAACACAACCCTCCTTTTGTAGGGTAAATTGAGATGCATCTTACTACAACAAACAAAGCAGGAATGTACACAAGAGACAGCACTACACAAATCAGGTTGTTTCTGGAGTAGTCTTAGCCTTCTGAGGTGACTCAAGAGAGCTGGAGCAGCACTATCAGTCTGTACAGACTTGCTGCGACTGTTCCAGATGAACATCCCCTGCTTTTTTGTCTGCAGCACTGTGCATGTTGTGAGCTTTTTTTTTGCAACGTTGGCTGTCTGAAATGGCTTTTTGGTTACTTCCCATTGCGTGACTGCTCTCTCTCTGTCTTAAGCTATTGCCCCTGTCTCGCCAACTCCTCTCTGTTCTGAATCTCTGACACTAGTTTTTAAAAAAATACACCTCAAAATCATACAGAAGTGGGTTGCTGGTTTTTGCAGTTTTCACCAAGAGTAACTTGTTTGTGCTAAGGGAACCTCAAGACTGCGGGATCACTACAATCACACACATAACACATGGTGTTCCTGCTACTACAGGAGCAGGGATTTCAGATGACTCTTACATACGACACAAAGAATGTTGTACATGAGGCGGATGTGCAGTATATGTTTGACCCATCCAGATCAAACTGGGATGGTATTAGATCAGGTTAGACTTACCATACGTGGCAGCAGATGAAAAGGTTTGGGTTCAGCCCTCCTCCAAGGCAGGCTTGAGGAGGCTGCAATTCACTTGTCTGCAGGTTTAGCAAGGCTTCTATTTGCTCAGGCAGGAATAGAAATCCCAGAGGGGGATACCATTATCCTATTTACTGAGTCACGGTAATTCACTTAGCATTCAGCTTCCATCAGATACAGCAGCTCCTGGAGTTTAAACTGCATCTGTTTCCATCCTGCTGTGATTTCAGTTTCTTATTGGTTTATCCAGCTTCCTAGAAACTTCCACTTTCTGAGGTAAGAAAATAAGTCTGTGTGTTTATTTATTTATTGTAGATAGACTTGAAGAAGCTTGGTTTATGTGTAAAGCACAAAGAGACTGGGGTGGAAGAAGAGGATAAAGCACACTGTATGGTTAAAATTTGTAAGAACTATTTGTCTTTTTTGAAAAGACCTCATGTCATTGAAGGAAACATTCTAACCTACCATGAGAACAACTTCAATGAAAGATATCATGAAAATGCCCTTTTTTAAAAACTGAGCTAACCTATGGCTAGTAGCTAGTTACAGACAGCATATTCCTGACAAGGGAGCCAAACGGACAGCTGTAACCCAGAACTAGTAAAGGGCAAAGGTACAGCCAAAGTGAGAGTGACAGAGGTAGCAGAGATGCACAGCAGCTCCAACCTTGACCACCTCTGTGATGGTAACCAAACAGCTGGGAGACATGGATGTGAAGATTTACAGTGAAATGACAGAGCCAAGTCTCCCTTAGACTGATCTGGAACAAGAAATGATGCCAAGAAGAGGTTTTTTTCCTCACTCCAAAGCCCAGTGCTACAAAAAACCCCACATGCTGCGCCCAGGATCCGGTGGAACCTGCAGCAGAACCATGGCTCTTTCCCTCTACTCTGAAGGTTGCCTTGTACTCCATAAATTCTCAGTGGGCATCTGACTACTGCTGCTCATCTCAGATGGACACAAGCATATTGAGAGTACATTACTTGCAAATGTTTAGAAGTACCCCTACTTTCAGCTGCATACCAAACTCTGCCCCTTTTGAAGTTAATGAAAATTCCCCGCATTTCAATGGGATATGGATTTCCATTCATAAGTCCATCTCTCCCCCATTCAACTCAGAAAGCATGGTTTGAGCTCGAAGACACATGATGAATTATCATTTTTGTTGAGCATGAAATACTTAGCAGTTTAAAAGGAATAGAATGCTATACATCTGAGCTCTGTTACAGCCACATTCCTTGAAACAGATGCTACTGTCCCACTTTGATATACTTTTTCAGGTTCTCCTTGTAATCTCTGAGGATTGAGGTTTCCCAGGAGCCCTTTAAACAGTATCAAACACTGCAAGCCACAGGAACATGTTTTCTGAAAAGTACAGTGAGTAGAACTAATTCCAGGAGGAGCCAGGTTAGCACTGATAACATATTTCCAAAATACATTTTGACAGTTTGAGTGGTTTGATCTATTTCTCATGGCAAAGTAGCAGCTTAAAAATGTGTCTTTGACCTCTGCTCATACAGCTGGTGCTTCAATGCTCCTCAAAGGCTACACATCCTGCAGGCTCCCATGCTGGGACAGATTCAGCAGGGATTTAAGGTTTATGGGTCCTGTCATGAGAATGTTAGATTTGTGATTGATTCTGGAGCAAAAGGTATGACAAAGCTCCCAGGCTTCTTAAGGCAGAGTTGGGACCAAGAAAATCATAAGATCAGCAACAAGTTCAGCTCTCTACTTTGCTGCAGGACCTCCAGGCATTGAATCCAGCTCCAACTTGGTGAAGCACCAATCATCTGAAGTCTCTTATGAAGGCTTTCAAACATCCTTGTGTGACTGATGAGAGACAGAAGATATACACCTCACTGCTCAAAAAACCCTGTCATCTTCTTGTGCTGCTATATTTGTCCATTCCAAAGGGCAGTTGTCTTCAACTGATCAAAGAAGTACCTTGTAAGAATGAATTCTGTTTTGCCATGGACTGTACCAGAAAGTTATTTTCTTCAGCCAGCTTTAATCACAAATATTTCTTTTTCCACTTTCTGGTTTGGCTACATTAATTCAGAAAAGAAACTTCAGGGAATCCAACATCACCGCTTTTAGTTAAAGTAGGAGAGATTTTGGCATCTCTTCCTATGGTGAGGTTTTCTGTAAAGGGCTACTGACATGGGTAGTGAGTGGAGAGAAGTAGAGAGAGAGAAGATTGCTTGACAGCTTGCAGACTGCCAAGTCATTTCCAAAAATCAGAAGCTGTCTGCTCCAAGCATCAGAAAGTTCCCTGAATGGCAACTCTTCTGGATTTGACTGTGGCTAGTAGGAAAGATCTGTGGTGAACTGGATTGGAAAAGTCACATAAATAAAAGCAAGTGCCACACCGGCAAACTTCACAGGAAGTAAGGAGCAGGGTTGGTTGTTCTGCTCTTATTGAGTCACCCTCAGAAAAGCTGATACAACAGCTTAACCAACAAACAGGAAAGTATAACCACACACTCCATCTAGCTGCAAAAGGATGTCGTCAAATGAGATTTTTGAAGTTAAGCAGAATTAAGCAGAAAATATAAAATACAGGACATATTAATGACAGTTCTAAAATATTCACACAGGCACGGGTATGTGGGGACAAATCATTAAAAATCTGAAGAGGACCTGACAGTATTAGGAAGAAAATGAAAGATGAAATAAAATTCAAGAACATGGTGAGTTTGAAAAAGAGAGGAACTGTGTCCAGAGAAGGCTAAATTTATCATATCCTCTTTGCTTCAGTCTTCAGAAGAAAGCAGAATAGTGGCTAGATACCTACACATTATTTAACATCTCCTTTCTCCATCTGACCCATGTTCAGTCCTCTAATTACCTGAGGTGCTGGATGGCATTCACCCAGGAGTTACTATGAAGAGCTAACACTCTCTGTGAGCAGTCTTGAAGAACTGTGGAAGATGGAAAAGGTCCCACAGCAATAGTTATGATGCTTGCTCTTCCCATGAAGTTAAGCAAATAAATTAATAAAATTAAAAAAAAAGAATGTCCTGTAAAATTTTACATTAGTCACCTTAAATGTGATAGAAGAATGGCCAAGTGCATATCTATTAAAACTACTATAGGTTACTGACTTAAGTTATGGAGTAGCAAACACACTTCTAAAGAGTGCAGACAAAAGTTTAATCTTGCTTAAGGGTAGGATTAAAATTCAGAGTGCTTCTCATATTTATCAAGTTCAATCTCAAGTCAACAAACTGGAACTGTAGTAGAGAAATGCACAATACCACAGAAGAGTGGGAAGGAAAAGGGATGAACTGTGCTCAAATGGAAGGGGAGGGCTCCTCTGGGATGCAGTGTTTCAGTGAATGGGCACAGGAACTATACTAGACATACATATACCAACTGAAAAGGCATCAACAAAAATTATATTATTGGAAGAAAAAGGTAGTTTTATTTTAGCTACATGAGATGAAAAAATCATTTACAAGATAAGGGAAGTGATTATTCCTCTACTCAGCACTGGATGAACACAGGCTTGTGTCCAGTCTTGGAGAAATCACTCTTAATGAAAAGTGAGGAGAACTGAAGAGTTCAGAGTGGAGCAACAGAAATGATCAAAGGTTCAGAAACATGATTTGTAAGGAAAGGATGAAAGAGCTGGATTTGTTTAATGACCAGAGGAAAAGCAAGAAAGTAACAGAACAGCCTCCAAACATAAAAAGGGATTTTATCAGAAGAAAGCAATCAATAAATTATACTCCATGTACACCTGGGAAAGAATGGCATTTAGTTGAATTTCTTCTTAAAAACCACCACTACTACTGTAAAAATGATGGACATCTGTCAGGGATTATACAGGTAAAGCTGATGGCATCTCAAAACAGGGGAAGCAGGCCTCTTGACATCTCTTTTGGAAACTGATTTCTGTGATTTCAGTTATTTTGATTACATTATTTTATCTGTGCTCGGAACATTATTTCTTCTAAGTGCCTGCACTACAACTGCTAATAACAAAAGCAGAGCTCTATTCCAGTTGAAACCACTTTCCTCCACTGTATTACTGTGCGTAATGACCATATCATTAAGTGTCAGCGGGACTAAAGGTTTTCTTTATTTTAGTTCTTAAGCACTGATGCCACAGATTTACAGTTGATAAATGTGGCACAGTTGTTGCTTCTGCTAATGAGGGAGAAGAGAAAGGTCAGCGAAGAGAGAAAACGTTCTGTATGATGTGTGAGGATAAAAGCAAATGTTAAAGCAGAAATGTAGATAACCAAAGTTCCTTAGCAACCCAGAGTGACAACCACTACAGACATCTATGGTAGCCCACCAGAAAAGATGTTTCTGTTTCACTGACATTCATGACACTGTCTATCCAGGCTTAATAGTAAGTTATTTTAGCTTCTTCACATTAAATACACATTCACAGTCTCTTGATTTCTATATTAATCAAGGTATTTATAGACCCATGTTAAAAAATTCAAAATTATTTAACCTGATGAAGTAGTTACAGTGAATATAACACAGAGCAGTGCATCACCATTTCCTCCATCCTCTCTCAGCAAATGGATAATGTCTAAACTTGACATCTCTCCCTCCTCTCTAAAAATATTGAGTTTTCTGCATTGACTAGAAGAAATCCTTATTTTGAGAAGAACATCAGGACTGGTAACTCATGATTTACTCACTCAGACATGTGCCAGGAGTCTTAGCTAGATGGGAGGTGCTCAGCTTTGGAGGACTGTTTGAACAATTTTTCTCCTCAAAACATGGCCACTGCACCAAAACTAGTACAGACCCATCCTTCCTTTCACCATGTGTCAGCCACCAAGCAGCTGGGCAAGATGTGAGAAGGGAAGGGTTATCTGCCCTGGGAGAAGGGGGATGACAAGTCCCAGGCAGCTCCTCGTGAGAGCAAAAGTCTGCAGAGCAACCCATGAAAGTCTCCAGTTCTGCTCTTTCAAGAGCAACCACGAGGTAGATCTCCTTTCTCAGACAAATCCACTCACAATCACCATTAGACTGTTGATTCCTAGCTTCTTATTTAAGGGGGATGCCATATATTCCTGAGAAGCAGAAGAACCAGTAATTACTGAGCTTCAGCAATGAATAAAGGAACACCCAAATGCTGTTTGAGAGAAAAATTTCTGCTTCTCTGAGAAAATACTCCCCTTGCAGTTTGCCCTCGAACAAAGTTTTACCTGGGCTCCCTCATTACTCAAGAGTTGAGAACAGTATTGACAAGGTTGGCTTCAATCCTATCCTTTTCTACAGCTCCAACACCCCGTCTCCGAGACGTATACATGCCTCCTGATCTCACCCTCTCTGTCTTTTTCCAGCCTTTCACACTCAATCTACCCCTTTCTTTCAAGGCCGTCAGCCCTTGGAATGCTTCTAACCAGAAGACTAGCTTGTCTCAGTACTTGAAGAGCAGGAGCACAAACTACATAGAGCATGATCTGTATCTAAAACTTAAGTGTTGAAGTGGGAGGGAGCTGCTGGGAGGATGCCACACATAGACCCCAACGGTGTTCCAAATGTACTTAAATCAATGCTCATTAATTGACTGAAGCAGTTTACCTGAAGTTTTCCTTCAGCTGGACAGCTGGAGCTAGCTTGTTTTTGGGTTTGTTTTGATTGGTTTGGGGTTTTTTTTTGCAATAACACACAAGCTCCCTGATGCTCAAGAACTTTGCACAATCACAGAGTCAGATTTTCTACGATCAGAGAATCCATTCTGCAGTGCATGTTGTCTTCCACAGAGACACACCAGTGATAAAACATCTTCTGTAGAAGTGAAGACAGGCAGAGAAGAACCCAAAGAGGACATTTCTCATGCACTTGGGAATGAAGTAGGGAGCTGCCAAACCTAGATGTGTTCTACTCTGGGAAAGAACAGATGGTGATATTTTGATATTGAACCAAAACAATGTTCAGGATATTGTTGTGCCCAAAGTGAGTTGGACAAGGTTTGGAAAATGTTCTGAAATGATTCAATTAAGTAGTTCCTGAAGAGACAGAGATGGATTAGGAGGAGGCAAGGCACTACTAGGAGGATGCTGAGCCAAATGAGAACAGAATAGGTAAGCAGGACTGTGTGACTCCCTGACATGTGTACTAGTACCAGATAGTGAGGGCATTACAGATAGGTAGCATGCTGTCCCAGTTCATACCCCTACAAGCATTGTATTTTTTCCCGATGGACAGAGTGAGGAGGTCAGAGTAGGAAAAGGAGCTGACTATATCCCTCACTGACCTCCCCAGGCACTTCATATTAAGAGTAAATAATAGTGGATTTACTATGAAGCCTACATGAACAGAGAGTCCTATTTTGTGCTGTCAACTATGCCGTAGAGAAATGAGCACTGACGATTAGTCCCATCCCACTGCCATCCTAAATCTGACCCCGATGATTAAAGCCAAGAGACAGTTATTTGTGAGCTGAAGAAATCATTGCTTAACAAGTGACTTGTGATGTTGTTCTCTAAAGAGTTCCTGATACAGCCCTGCATCGGCTGCTGATGCTGATCCTCTACAAGAGGCATTTCAACACCCTTGATTTTGGAGGCAGATGTGACTTCTCTGAGCATGAAAAATAATAGTGTCATTTCTCAGTCGAGGTTACATCTTCCCCCATGACTGTCCTAAGTGATTACAATGCAGAATAGCAGCTAACATTGCATAGTGTGGATTTGGCAGGTTACCAAATCCCAAGACTGTGGAATTAATAGGTTGTTTTTTCAGTTTGATACTGAAATAGACAATGTTATTGATTCAACCAAAACACTTCATTTCATGTCTGTGTCATTTACCTCTTCTGCAAGGCAGGTAAGGGTGCATTGGATTTTTTGGAAACTAGCATGAGATGCTCTGAAAAGTTGGATCTCAAATGTCCCAAGTTACACATGCCAAATCCAGCAATGGACAATTAAAAATTTTGTCTCCTGCAGTTAGAGCTAAGCTTATTTTATTATTAATTTATTTTATTATTACTTTATTGTAATTATTTTATTTTT
>JAAGNO010010374.1:0-17548 GCA_033439905.1 Ceryle rudis
GCAGGGCAGTTGTTTTGGTTGGGTTTTTTTTGTTTGTCTGTTTTTGCTTTTTTTTTTTTCCCCTTTGTTTTTTTTTTTTTTTTTTCTTTCTTTCTTTCTTTCTTCCACCCCCCATTCCTTTTCGTCTTCTATGTTATAGTTTTGATTATTATTTTTTTTATTAACTAAAAAAATAAACTGATCACGACTTCCAAACGTCGCTACAGCTAACCTCTCAAAACCGTTTTTCAGCTAACGCAGGTTACATATATTTTAGAAGTGTGTCTAATTAGGGGCTTCCAGATGCTGCAGTCAGCTGGGAACTTGGCTTTGTGTTCCGATGTATAATAAACTTTTGAGACAGTCCTGGGGCGCAGCTACCCAGGGGCAGCGAACACCAGCTCTCTGGAATTGTTATATTATCAATAGCCTGGATCACGCTATTCAATATGGACACTGCATGTCCTGTACCTCTATGGGTTTAGGTATGACTGCTTTAGTGGACACGCTGTCAGCTCCCCTCGTCTTTGATCTCTTCTCTCTATCTATTATAATTATTATTTATTTTCTAATGATAATGCTCCAGGAAAAAAAAAAAAAAAAGAGGGGGGGTGGTGGTGGTGTGGTGTGGAGGGTGCATCAGAATTGAATCCTTCTCCATTATTACTCACAACTAATAATTGATCATTGCTCACAAACACATGCTTTTAGCCGCATAATTGAATTGCAAGCAATAGGAGTTGAGCCAAAGGAGGGGGAAAGAAAATACAGGGAAAGAGTCTCCCCCCATCTTTCCCCAAAATCTCAGAGAATCGCAGTGATGAGGAACTCCCCCACCTCCGACATAAAAAAGAATATGACTAATGCTATAACTGGCCAAGGTGGGATTATTTAATTCAATTCTTTCTTTACACAATTGCTGCCTTTTGTTTGACCTGATGGATGGCATATTTTTACACCTAGCTGTCCCTTTTGAGTTTATTGATGAAGGTGCTTCTGAAATGATTATCAAGAGATTTAAAGCCATCACTACCCACCTACGGGAAAAGTAGTAAAATCAATGCCTCAATCAATCAGACCCCTCTGTGCATATCTTTTTAATCTGTTCTTTTAGCTGTTACATTACAACACGAGCATTAAATAAGTTTGTTTCAAATTTAACATGAATGCCTGTGAAGGACTCTGTCAATTTAGGCATAAATCATGAAGTCAACAAGCAGGATGGAAAATCCTCTCTCTTTTCTTTTGTTTTTTTTTTCTTTTTTTGGGGGGGCGGGGCAAAGAGTGTTAAACAACAAGGAATTAAAAAACCTCACCAGCAATATCCCACATCAGTGTATAGGTCACTGTTCTGTACGTACAACCCACAAGGCAAAAAATAGCCATACAGAAAGATCAAGATGCAGCACTGCAAAACACTTCCATGCGCTTCTGCATGATTACATAGAGAACCAAAAGAGTGCTAGTAATTAGAAATATTCTCACATCCTACAGCCTATCATTATTTCCTCTATTTGATTTTTTTTTTTTTTTAATACCAGGATATCTTGTTTCCCATGGTAAAAATAAGCTTTTTTTTTTTTTTTTTTTAATTAAATACCATACAGTTGAGAAAAGGTCTTGATTTTCAGTATTATTATTTATCCCAGCATATCACTATTCTTTATATACCTTTCTTTTAGGTTAAAGAAATAAATTAGAGGGTATTTCAGTAGGCTGTTTAGGTCAGAAATCTTTCCACCAGTTTTTTTACACAGTGGTCATCATGTATAGATGGAATGAGTCTATTAATTCTATAGAGAACCAAGAATTTTATTTGATGCCACAGGGGAAGTTTTCTCTGGAAGCCACATGCCTTTACATACAAGCTGGTTTGGTTTGTTTGGGTTTTTTTTAATATCCCAGCATATCACGGCTATACAAAGCCACCATGTCCCTCCACCAGAGAACCTGAAGTTTAGAAATGAAATGACAGATATTTCACCAGATACAAAATTTTAAAAACCTTTCTGAGCTGCAAAGACATCTTCCAAAGACATATTGTGATGCCTCTCATCACAGAAATAACTCTGGGTAGAATAAGAAAAAGAAAGAGACACTGAAATATGTACATGTCAAAAGAAGAGTCATGAAAAAATACATCTGATATCAGATGATGAGATATAACTAGCTATCAGTCAAAATTTCCTCCAAACATCTTGCTTTAATAAAAGTGCCTTTATACAGTAGGAAAACTTCACAGCCACAATTGCTGTGCACCAGGGTATCTATTCACAAGAGTCTTAGTGTTGATTTTTAAAAAATTACCATAGCTATAATTTTTTTACCAAAGTACTATTTAAAATAATATAAAATATGAAGGTGGGAGCTAGTTAAAAACAAATGAAGAAGTAGGACTGAGGGATGTATTTCCCAGGATATTTAAGGGGGAAAAAAAAAAGTACTTAAAAAGTGTTCCCTTGGGATTTGCTTGCCTTTGAAACAAAATCACACAAAAATTCTGTAGTCTGTCAAAATATAAATACAAGGCGAAAATTTCACTTGGCAGTTTTCTCTGTGATTTTCTAACAAAGTAAGACCTACTGTTGTCACAAAAAGATTTTAACCATCAAATCATATTTACAACGTGTGCGTTTTTATTTACACTTCCACGTTTCATTTTAATTTGGAGAATATGTAGCGATTACAGGGTAAACATGTCTCAAACCTCAGGGGAAATGTTGCCTGCAGAGTCCCAAATTTCTTGACTGATGAAATGAACCTGACAACCCCTCTCATTTACATGACACGTTTTTGATTCAAATACAGTGGAAGTATTTGTAAGTACATACGTTCTGTTTGCATAATATTGAGGTGCCCTGCTTAATGAATGGTGTTTACAACGTGAAAATTGTCATATTCTCTGCATCAACACAAGAAGCTGGCTTGGCAACCACTAGCTGCAATAAAGTAAATGCCTCATGAATAATGTTCTGCTTTCCTTGCCTGAGCTAAGCAGAGTCCTCATGAGCCACCTTCTACCCTTAGTTTGGGCCAGCCTGTTAAGAGAACCAGTCTGCAGTGGCAGTGTGCAAAATGCATCCCTCTAAGTGTAAAAACATTTGCTCGCAGACTTGTACACGCATTATCTGGGTCTTGTGGGGAGCCCATTTCCTCTTGGAGCAACCTGATCCCCCAGCCACATTTTACAGTTTTCTTCACATTGGTGATCATTTAATGTTCAGGTGGCACAACAGCCATCATCTACCTCAAAAGGTAACTCCAGAGGCTTCTGATTTCTTAGAATGATTTTTGCTTCAGGAAATAGGGGGAGGAATTGAGTACTGAGCTGCTAGCCAGCTCTTACCGAACTATTAGCAGATACTGTGTCAGTGACCGAGACATAGCCTTGAAAACTACTGCTTCGTAACCCTGAAATCTTATGGTTACCATGAAGAAAATGAAACTCACAATTTCCTTTTATTCCCTAAGTCATAAGATTCAAAGAGCAATCCTCAAAAAGAGAGTTTAAAAAAACCAACCAAACAAACCCAAACCCTTCCTCAGAAATCCAGAAACCAGATTTGGGGTTAGAAAAATTTTCTATCGTCTACATGCTTTACATGGTAAGCTTGTACTTTCAGCCTGGCTGTACCAACTGTTTCTTGAATCTCAACCTGAGTTACATATTTTGTGTTTTCATCTTTTTTTCAAGTAACTTTAAATTCCATCTCAAATGGAGTGTCTAGGATTGCAGAACATATTTTTTTTTGCATGTTGTAAGCAGCTTTCTGCAATCTAGCTGTCTCTCCCCAGGACTGTACACAATCATTAACCTCATATGAGCTTCCTCCCAGCCACTGACACCTAGAAGTACAACTTGAATAAGTTTTAGATCATACTAAAGGTATTTGGTGCAAAAATCATACATGAAAAGACAAATTTAGCCCCAGTCTGTACATGTTCAGCAATTCAATGTCATGTACGCACTGCACCGGGCAAAGCAAAAGGAGGAGAATCATACTTGAATATAAGACAACACAGTACTTTTAGAAATAACTTACATCAAACACCAGTGCTTATTTTACGCCCATTTGTAAAACTCAAGAATACATTATATACTCACTTCTAAGACCACGAAAAGCCACTTTTATCCTCAGGAATTTGTAATGCAAGTGCCCCATCCTAAACATTATTGGTGGCATTCACCCTTGTGCAGGAAGCAGAGCATTGACAGGGCAGCATGGGCAGTGCTTCAGTCTAGAACGGCACATGAGCCAGTTTCCATCAGAGGCTAATAGTGATGATCGAGTACATTCTTTCTGACCACCACCTGTCACTGCCCCTGTCACTGCCCCACACCTGGAAGATACTGCCCCACCAGCTAAGCTGGGGCAATCGGTGTATAGGCTCTCCCAATCTGTGTTGTGTTAGTATTAGCAAAAACATTTGCATGACATCCTCCACCAGCAAAAAATGGAAATCTCCTGCATGGGGCAACAGTGCACAGTAAGGTAACTTCTTAAGTCGTTCCAGCTGCTTGCAAATAAAATACACATCTAAGTCCCCAGCCTATACAAACTGATTTCTAAGAGGAGCTGTATTTGTGTGAGTGTGCCAGATCAGGCCCATTACTAACTTTAGACAAGTGTAAACAACCGCTACATAGAAAAAAAAGTTCTAGAGAAGGCACCAGTGACAATGCTTAGCATGTAAATACCATACCTCTCAGTAAGATGTCTCTTGTTAATATGTTTCATTGACAGTTGCATACCTTTGCGCTCCCATACATTTTAGGGCTTGAAGTCATTTGCTTTCTCTCTGGTTTACTCAATCTGTTGGCTTCTGCAGTTGAAGCAGTTTTCATTTTCATGCTGCATGAAAGCACAAGCAAAGCTATAGTATGCAAGAATAAGTTTTATGAAAACATAGAGCCAAATGCTTATAAATGTACTGAATTAAGTGGAATTAAACAAGGGATAAATGTGGTTCTTTCCCTCCTCCCCCTTCAGTACTGTTCTCTCTGACACTGTACATGTAATCTCACAACACAATAACATTGCTGCACTCACTCTGTTCAAGCAGTATCATTCACTTACTCTTTGTTTCACTCCTAGAATTTTCTAAGAGCAAAATTCAATTTCAGGCTGTGCTGCTCTCCAAGGGCTGCCAGACCTGCTGCTCCTTTGCCCCACTGGTAATGGACTGCTCTAAGGTAGGACAAGACCTGCCTGTATTCAGCAATGGGAGTCACACTGAGCAGAAGCAATTAGGTAAACTCAGTGCAAAGGTAAAAAGTGAGATGGACGTGAGCCTAATGGGGGAGAGATAGGTAAAGCTACATTTAGGGCCAGCACTGCCACCACCAGCCACGCAGAGCATACAGCTGCCTAGGGCTGCAGAATGTTTAGTAACACTTTCTTGTGTGAGTGACTGTGCCTTGTGAGGGGCCTATGTTTAATGTTTTGCCTAAAGCAACAAAATCCTGTAACTGGTTCAGGTTGCCACATTCAGGGAAGCCTGCAGGAATTGCATGCTGGTGATTGGGAAAGCACTCACTGATTCTCTTAGCAAAACAACTATGACATTTTAGGAGTACAGCTCCTTAAACCACCTGTTCCAATCTGATAATCACAGGTAATCTTGGCTCTTCAAGTGGATTACTCAAAGGTGATACTATATAAGAGAAGACAAAAACTGTTACTGGTAATTTGTGACAGCACACAATTATTTTTGCAATAACTGTAACCAGTAACATACTACAGAAAGTTCTCATGGGATGACCTTTTAGAAATGAACTGTAGAATATGCTTTGAATTTCTTATTTTTCCACTTTTTATTGTCATTCTCATAAAATCAATCAACGTGATAACTGGTATGTCTAGAAATAGCCAGAATTTAATCTGGAAGAATTATGCATAAGTATATAAGCACTGGAAGTGTATCTGTTTAAAGGAACTATGTATCACTACATGGAATGCAATGTTCTATGCTTGAAGCACTGGCATATATCTACAAGATTATACTAATTTCAGTGTAGAAACCTGACGTTATGGAATACTGTTTGGAAATGTGCATGCTATAAAGTTAAAAATAAGTATATCCTTAAAAAATGAAATTAACTGAAACTGCTTTCATTTTATGACAAATCATATTGTAGATGTTTACACTGTATTCAGTAAATATTAGCCATAAACACTAATCTAAGTCCACATTTTCCTAGGCCAAAGACTGGGAAAATCCATGTGTCAGCCCAAACCCTATAACCCCTTTGACTGCCAACCCCAGTCCCCATGTAGGTAGGTGGGGCCACACGGCCAAGGACGAGGGTGAAAACTGCCTTGGAGACACTTGCCCTTAGTGCTCCAGTGGTCCTGTTTGCACATGGATCCTATGATTTCAGGATGTTCAGGAGTTTTGTGTGTAAAACTTGTTTTAGAAGGATACAAAGTAAATTTGATAGAGCATTTCCCTTTAAATATTTTTTTCAAACCACATGGATGTTACTGGATAAGGATTTAGTCCATCCCAATAAAAATAGTTGTACTTCTCAATATATAGCACACAAACTTACCAAGTGGCTCAACCGCGATGTATTCTAGGTTCCTTGAAAATGAAAGTTTGGACGAGATGATCTTTCGAAGTCCCTTCCAACCTGGGCTACTTTATGATTTTATGACAGGGCAACATGACTTTACATTGGATTATATTATTTGCCTATTTAATGCTTTATTATATCTTTCAAAATCAAATAATCAATGTAATTTGGACTTTATTTTGGAAAGAGTAAAACTGCTCGACTAACACATAATGGTAAATTAAGTGCATTAGAAGCTCTGGTTGTTTTATTTCTCGTTCATTCAGAAAAGAGAAGAAAAGTCTGGATTTGTTCTGTACCAAATTGCAGTACTGCAGGCTAAAACTTTCCTTCTCAATCTAAAAACTTTCCTTCTCAATTTAAATTCATTTTAAATCGTTATGCTTTACAAACTTCCAAATGGGATTCTAATTGTTGACAGACATTTTACATTACATGTGTCTATCACTTTGATTTAATACGCATTTTCAATGAAATTTTAAAAAGGCCTCTAAGGTGGCAAGTTAACAGCAAGACATGCTGTGAATTTTAGATATATATATAAAAAAAATCTAGTTTTCAAGGTTTTTTTTGTACATTTGAAAATGGCCCTGCAGGAAAAAAAAAAATAAAAATCAGAGAATGTCTCTGTGGCTGAATTATCAGAAGCTAAATATCTCCAAGAATATTACCTACTGTTTTAGTCAATCACAGTCATCAGAGGCAAACCAGGTTTTACATTTATGCAGCATTTCAGCAGTGCACTTCAAAGAAGTATTAACCATGAAAGAAATAAAATGTATTTGGAAATCCTATGTCTGGTTTATTACATCTCATGAACTGATTTAATTTTCTTCCACAGAAAACCCACATTGAAATGTCTGTAAGTAATAGGTACTTCTTGTCAACTTTGATGACAGACATTTGAAAGGAATTCCAAATGTATTCTGAAAGATAAGAGCAAAGCTAGCTTTTCTGTGTCCCTACAAGAGTGAAAACCAGACCTAGGAGAGCATACAAGCTATAGAAAAGACCTGTTCTATATCAAGTTTACTTCTGAAATCATCAGAACTGTAGTTAATGTATAGGCCCTAATCTACAGACATTGACAGCACAGTGGGAACAACTCTTTAACTTTAACTCTTCATCTTTGACTTTGAACTTGTTAAACAAAATACTAGCTACTTTTAAATACTTGCATTTTCTTCATAACTTTAATACAAACATCTTGGCTTTGGCTTATTTTATATAAATAGCTTTAGATCATCTTGTTTTAGTGGTCCTGCAGGGTGTCCCAAAACCTACTCTTGATGGCAAGAATAAACATTCATTAAACTTCAAAGGCTGCCAAAACCCCCAGTTATTTTGATTTAGGGGAATCATTTAAATTAATCCCCATGTTTGCGTAGAAAATATGTAATGTAATCCATTTCTCTGTCTCCAGCTTCAAGTCACTTATGATTGGGGAAAAAAAATTACCTTATTAATGTTTCCTGTTTTGAAAAACTGGGGGGAAAACCAAAAAGACTTCATACCTTTTTTTTAAGAATTCTGGCTTAATGACATCGAGAAACAGATATTACAATGCACAACTGTGTACGTGTATCTCTGCATAACTGCTGTTAAAACTAAGACACACAATAGAGTTCTTCAGTGGGAGCAGTAAAAAGAGACTTTATAAATATTTTTTCTTTTAACAAAAGAGCAAAGCGCAAATTACTTTTTTTTTTTTTTTTTTTTTAAATGGCTTTCTGCCTTAACACCCCAACTCAGCTAAGTACTGTTGTGCTACAGAAAGCTCAGTCACCTTTGTAACATTTTCATTTGTGCTGAGCCCCTCTTAAAACTGGGGAGAAGCTTTAATAGGATGAAAAGCTTGTTTCTTAGTTTAATTTTTACTTTAAAATGAATTCACTCTTCGGCTGAAAGAAGTATGTAGAGCATACTCTGTCAGAGGCACTGGGGAAAAAAATAAAAGGAGTGAGGACGTCGGCTATTGTAAATCACCGTAATACCACTGAACCCAATAGGACTGCGTCAATTTAGACTAGCTGAGGTTGTGGCCTAATATTTGTGCTGAAATGTTGAGGCTATAGCTGTATCCCTGAGCTGTATAAATATTTGTCCAAAACTGACTATTAGGGTGCAGGGGGTGGATTGCTCATCAGGAAACAGTTAGGACTCTTGTCTTTTCACCTTTTTTAAGGAAACCTTCCATTTTTGGGGGGTGGGAATTTTGCCTGAAATACAGATCTGATCCTTCTTACTTTGTGCAAGAATTATACTGTGTACAGTGAAACAGAAATTTTCATCTGGAATTTTGAACTTGCACCCGTCTGACTGTCTCACACTGATTCATGCAATGTACTGTACAGGAATGACCAGTAATGTTTACAAAATGAATTAGTTTGACTCCAACTCTCTAGCCAGAAAGTAATCAAAGTGAAGAGCCAAGCTATTTGTGAAATTCCAACTTCCCTAGCTAGAAACTGCATGCTCTGTCTCACCAATCAGTGTATTAATGCAAAATACACATTTTCTATACTGGAGGACAATTAATAACAGCAGCGATTTTGAGCAGTGTACACACATTAACTATTCCACCCCCATACTGCTCTTGTGTGGTGGGCAAATCTGATTGCCATATACGGTACAGAAACAAACAAACAAAAGAGTGAAAGTGCCTATCAGTAAGTGATTAATCTACAAGTTGTACTGGTTTGTTGTTGCTTTTCTGTTTGTTTTCCCTCTACATTAAATTCCATTTAACTTTTATTTCACTTCTTTCAAAGCTGATACATTTATTCATAGACATATATTTGTGAGTCTTCTTATGCAAATAATTTTAGTAGGGTTATTCATAACTGGTGTCCCTAAAGTCTTGGAAGCTCTGGTTTATTTTCTCATCAACCATCCTAATTTAAGCATTCAGCAGTATCAGAATTATCTTCGAAATAATCTCATCCTATAAAACCCATCAGCCTTTGTTAGATTTAACATAAAAATGACAATGAAAGAAAACAATGTTATTTAAGTATTGGGATAGTATGAAGCTCCAAATGGATCACTGAAATTTCCCTCAGAAAACTAGCCTGCTAATCTGAAAAGCATCACTTCATATAAAGCTGGAGATGTCTCAGAGCCAAATTGTTTGCTCCTGTAAATGGTTAGAGCTCCAGAGAGGGAGGATATTAAATAAGGCTCTGTTGATTTTCTATCAGAACACCTGAACCACTTCCCCCACCCTAGTCAGTTAAGCAAAATTAAAAGAAAAATAAACCCTGATTAGCACATGAGCTCTTCATTTGATGCAAATTGGCACAAGTCTACTGGATGTCTGACTTAAGCAGAGTTATAACAGGACTTACCACCAAGATCTGGGCCATGGTATTTTAATGGTAATTTCATACTGGTGGGTAAGAACCTGATTCTTCGTACTTACTCAGGCCAAAAACAAGAAATGCAGTACAGAACTATAAATCAGCTGAGAAATTGATCCCCTCCCCCCCACCCCCCCGTGAGGGAGGCTAAAGAGGCTCAGTTCTTCCAAAATTAGCAACTGCTAGTGTGGTGTATAGCTCAGGTCCAATGACAAGTGATCATGATGCTGCCCGACACGCCCCCATCTGTATCATGGCTGCATCCATCCCCGTTAGCTTTTATTTCCAGACTAAACTTGCAAATCCAGAGGACTAGTAAAAAATAATATCTGAATAAAATAGCTTAGCAGGATATCTTCAACATTACCTAAAAATCAGAGGTTAATAAATAGTTAAATTTAGCTGCAGCTTCTCTTAAGTAGTTTAAGCATAGGTCAATATTTTTGTCTTTTGTTGTCTCAGGGTTTCTACAGGAGCACAGAGAATTTCATCAATGATCTTTCCACACTTTGTAGGTTTATACCTTTGTACTATTATCCATCTGTACCCTTATCTGATGTGTTATCAGCTGTATGAAAATAACTATCAGTCCCTTCACTCCAGAGAAAGTATCAATAGGAAGAATGACAGTGGCTAGTTTGCACATTTGAAATGGTTTATTTGTTGCAATCCTGTACACAAGATGTTTATCAGTAAGCACCAGACAGCCATGCAGAAGAAGGAGCCTTAATTCTGTCTGAGACAGCCTCTCTTATTGCTATTGATAGTTAGCATCAGTGTCCAGTCTGAGAAATGGAAGTGCTGCAGGCAACTTCAGTCAAGACACCCTATTGATCTACTGCTTTCTTTGCCTCCCTGAAGCTAGAGAAGAAAAATAAAAAGGGGAGGAAAGCTTGTTGTATAAGGGGCAATGCAGCAGACTATGACTTGCCATCATTCAAAAGGGGTGTGTATGTGCATGGATATTCCTGATATTCAGTACCTCAGACAACTGTAAATCACATGCACAGCCATGATAAATATAAATGTCAATGTGTTGGAAATGTCCTTTATATAAGAGGTGTCACTAGAACTACATTTTTAGCATGAAACATTTTTTCTGCTTTTTATTTTTCATTGACTTATTGTGCTTCTGTTATATCCTGTCTAACACAATCAATCTAAAGCATAATATCTGAGAGTCCTATTCATAAATAATACATATTTGGGTCATTTTCATTTGTATTCTACAATGAAGATTTACAAGCCAGAAACAAAACAAGAAACAATGTGTGGAATGCTCTTATTCAGTGGATAAGAATATATTACCGTGATCAATTAATCTGCTTTTCTCTGCATTAGGTGGACATCTTTATGGTACATCCATAAGGGTTTATAACTTAGAAGAGACAGAATCAGCTCTAAGGCTCTAACATAAAATGCCTGTACTCAGAAAAGAGAAACTTTTCCAAAGTGGTTTTTTTTTTTTTTTTTTCCAATGGGAAATGTGTTAATTTTGGCAAACTCAACCACAGTAATACCCCATCTATCAACATAGTATGTTGCTCTGCCCTATAGACTACCTCTCATGTTAAATGAAACAAAAATTTGACTACGTTATACCATAGCTCAAAGTAATAATTCTGGTGATTTCTATAGTGCCATTTATTCAAAGATAGTCACATTCTACTACAGACCATGTAAATTCATGCTACAGGTAGGAAAACTGACACACAGAAAGGTCCCCACTATTTTTTTTTCTGCCAAATTTAGTAGGCAAAATTAAGTGGGGAAAAAAAAAAATCTATGTATACATAAATTGCAGAAGCAAATCATAAAAAGAAATGCAAAAGACTTAAATTCGCATTAGTTTACCAATATCTCATATAAGAAACTACAGTCACCTGTGCAGTCACGAGTAGGACTGGTGTTCTGATGATGGGCCGTGTTACAGGAGCAGCAGTAATCACCCAGATATTTTTATATTTTGCTGGACAGAAGAAGCAGAAGTTAGGGCTTGGTGGGTGAAAAATGGTCAGTGTTATGTTAGGAAGGAAAGTCAGAATACGCAAGGGCTTTGCAGGCAATATAAAGCGGTGAGAAAAAGCTGGGATGAATGGCAGGAGAGCAGACAAGTATAGCCACTGTGATGGTTCCCCCATTTGCCTCAAGCACTGAGGTGCAGGCTGGACTGTGCTCAGGGCTTTGAGCTGGGGCCCTCAAAGTGGGTTATTGTACTAGTTTTTCAACTCTAGAAATTTGCTACAAGCGCATCTCAGATAAAAAGTAAAATGAGTTTTGCAACTATGACAAAAAAGCAATTTTACATTTCATAGGCCTCTTAAAACCCTTTTCAAGAGAAAATAAAAATAACAGTAAGGGGGAAAAAAAAAAAGCCTACATTTCCATTCACATTTGTATAGTTTAGTGTTGCAGATGTTTCTGGATCAGAGGTGAACATGTCTTTAGGTGTCAAAAGGTGCAATAACCTGAGTCAAAAATGGCCCAGTCCCCAGAACCTTGACTGTGTGCCATAATATCCCCACCTCAGAAGCTTGCTGGCAGCAATGTGCTCCAGGTGTCTTACACTACACAGACCTGGTAGTCATTTCAATATTTTCCATGCTTATGTAAATGCACTTGATGTGTGTTCATCAAATGTGGGAAAATCACACAGAATTGTGTGCCATCTGTTTATAGGTAAAAGGTCTGCTTTGCTGACATTTTGGTGCAACATTAGAAAACAGAATGAAAGGAAGGATGCTTTTGTTTTGTTCTGTTTGGTTTTATAAATCTGAGGCTTAATGTCATATCAAAAACCTAACAAAGTTCAAAGGTTCATTCTGTGTGGATAGCATTGTCTTTTTCAGATATAAGAATATTACCTGAGCCCTGTGGAGCTCTTAAATTTGCACCACGTGGCTACAACCTGCAACCTAGTGAAGTCCTGAGTGCACACAGGATTCAGCAGGACATGGTGAGGGTTCAAGGGCCACATCTTGGGCAGTTGGATGTCTGCACTGGTGCCCTGGACCAGAAGCGTCTGTGAAATACTAGCTGACAGCATTTCAACACTTCTAGTTGGCCTCAAGTGGAAGACTCAAGCTGAAGCAAAAACTAAAAGTCCCATTTAGAAAAAGCATCACCTTTTATTTAACACCAAATACCGCATTTGACTTTTTTAGAGTTAAAGCCAAGTTAAATTCAATTAATTTGGTACATGCCAATCAAATAGTCCATTTTTATTGTTTTGCCTGTTTTAAGCAAAACTGTTGGACAAAAGACAGTTATGTCTGAGGTCCTGAAAGGAGCTATGATATTAAAAGGAAGGCTGTGGTCATAATGACTTTCAGCATTAGCTGATAGGTATCTGTCATCGGAGAGAGAGATACCTATCTTGTCCTTATGCTCTGTGTGGAACATACACTTATACTTTTCTACAGAGAACTAATAACCAGACCTGGCAAATTTATAACTGAATGAGTCAGATGTTGTCAGAAGATGATGTCAAAGACTGTTTCAAAAGCCCATTTTCATTATATCCCAATGGGGACTAAGATCTCTTTTTGGGTGAAAGAAGAGTTAATGCAGCTGGCAGAGGAGGAAAACATGAGAAAAAAACCCCAAACTGACAAAGTTAATCAAATCCAGACAGACACCATCTAAAATCTCAAATGGGATTCAAATTAAGCTAAAAGGACAGTACAACATCAAATGCTGTTAAACAATTCAATGCAACCTGAAGAAAAGAAAGAACAAAATCTCTGTAGAGATGCACCAGATGCTCAGCCAAGTGGGTCAGTGTATGTCCACTGAGATAGGCTCTACTGCTTTACATGAGCTTAACTCTGCCCCTGATGGCCTAAAATAGATATTTTAACCTTGCCACCAGCATTGTATTGGGGTATAAAGCTGAGAAAAAGGGTTTGAAAGCGCCTATGGTCAGCTACTTTGGAAAACAATCCAGTTCCCCACAGTATAATCTACCCCATTTGCCAAAGGAGACAGGTTTTATACATTTCAATCAGAAAAGTGCAACTCCTCCAGTAATGTGGCTGAGACATTTACTTTGAAAATGAGGAATCTTATTTCCAGGGTCAATCTGAGGTTTCCCAGGTTCAGACTAAAATACCTTGTGGGGCCAAAGAAGTATTTACTGGGTTCTAGGGAGCAGGGAGTGGATGTGCAGTTTGAACATATTTCAAGTCAGCCTGGGAGGTCTTTTTGTTTTTATATATTTGTGTCTCCTCAGACAACCTTTTCTTTCTTTTCCTGAGAAATTGGAAGTGAAGCAAATGATGACATTTTTTACCTGTACATTTAAGCTGGGTCATTTCCCACATTGAACTAGAGAAGCTGGATTATTTGCACCCTTTCCAGAATGCATTTGTTTCCAGAGCATCATATAAAACTATGTAGTCAAGTTTTGCCCAAGGGCATCCTTCTGTGTTCAACTAGAAGGGGTTTCTGTATAAAGTGAGGTTTGCTTTATGTGACCTTTGACAGTGGGAGTGTTGGGAGAATGACATTATATGTTGTAGGGCTAATGCTACGTGGAGCTTTGTAGGCAAGCCATAAATTAACCAGCACCATTTTACAAATGCGTTCCTTAATTAGTAGGTGATTGGAAGATGTGCTACTGCATGCTAAAGATTAACCCAAATAAAGAAACTATCACCTAGCCCAGGAATGGCAGTATAAAGGTTAAAAGAAATATTCAATATTATCAGTCATTTTAAAAAAAGAGATAGAATTTCTTACAGCTGCCAAAGGAGCTTGGGAGAATTAATGTGTTTGTGTCAAAAAGACTGAGAACAAGTGAAATAGGACTATAGTGATTGCCAGGTTCTTACTTGCCTGGAGAGATAACATTGGACATCCAATGTAACTGGGCAGGTGCTGAGAATCCTCTTGTGGATGCTATAGAGCGGCTTTCAAATATAAGAATGTACAACGATCCCCATCCTCTGGTCCTCTCTATGGTTTCTGAGTTGCTCATTAAACCAGGGAAACCTCTAGCGAGGTGTGATGACCTGAAAACAGACAGGAGCTAAAGGATCAATGTTTTAAGTAAAACAGCAATTATAAAAAGATCTACAGCTCCTTCCATGTAATCGGGTAAATTACCAGGAGTGGTGTAAAGCACCTAAATTGGAGAAACAGTGGAGGAAGGGGGAGTGGTGGGGGGGAGAAGGTCCCTTGGGAGATACCCGATAGGATGCTTAGTCTGTGTAGAGGGCAAAAGGTTAAGTGAAAATGAGATGAAGGAATGATCAGATATAGTCAGATCAGAGACAGTTAAATAAAGGAATGTGCTAACCTAAGATAAACGTCAAGAAGCGTGCCTGTGTGGAGTGTGTTGGTGTAGCTGTTCTTTAGCAGTTCAGGAACCAGGGAGGAGGAATTTCTGGTTTCCAACCCACATCAGACCTAACTGAAGCACTTCTCAGCAAAGCAACAGAAAGGATAAGGAGACAGGTTTAAGATTCCTCTCTGATACTCCAGTAGTGTAAAAGGATATTAAAGAGCTTCTAATTACATCTATACTTTTTGCAGGTTCCTTTTTACTGTTGGTGTGATATAAATCACCGTCTGTGATGAGAAAGTCAGGCCTCTGCCATCTGTGGTTTTGGACAATGAGAAAGATGCTGTTTAAAGAATGTGAAAACAGAAGTACTGAGAATTACTTGAAAGCTACAAACTTTGTTCGTTGCCTAACATTTTAATGGGTCAAAGAGCTCTCGTTATAATGGGTTTCCATAGCTACAAATAACATTAGGTTAAAAGAGATGCATAATGTAGCAAATAAATGCTTGGGACAGTCTATATAAAACTTCATAAAATATTTTGGTAAATCTCCATTCTTAGCCTACTCAACAAAAATGGCCTTGAATAACAGACGGCCTGGAAAGTTCAAAAAGTATCTGTACTGATCAAGTTTGGGAATGACCACAAAAATTTTGTTGAAAAGCCTTTGGTGGCTTACAGCCTTTAAATGTTTCTAAGAACAGCCTTAGGTTTCTAAACACCAAGCCAAAGTTCAGATTTTTAGACACGTATTTTAGAGGTCAGTTACTTTTTGTGTTTCCTCATGAGCTTAATTAACATACACAATTAGACGTGGGAATTAGGAAATTGAAGCTTTAACTTGTCTGCTAGATGCTAATATATGGGCAATACCCAGACTGGATTTCTGAAAACAAATGTTGATGCTCTCAACAATTTTGGTGCTACAACTTTTTGAGAGGAGAAATTGCTGTGCGTTCTTCACAGAGAGTTTGATTAGTCACAGAATTCACTAAATCTAGATGAATGTCCTATCTTTAAGACCCCACATATATTTATGTCAAACCTAAGCTACAATGAAAGAAGTGTGAGTCTGTAAATGAAAGAGGTGATTGAAGCATTTTGACCCTATTGAATCAAGGTCAGTTTTCCTCTGAATTATACCTGTTTCCTTGTCTTGCATTTTAGATACCTTCCAAGTGTCTAGCGACGGAGTTTGCAAGTGGTATTCAACAATGAAGAATAAAGAAAGCTGTTCACAAAACCCACCTCATGTGATGAAAAGCAGAGTTTCAGAGGAAGAGACAAAAGTGTGTTTGGGTCCTGGTCATATGTGCCTATGGGAAAGCAGTGATGAAAAGAGGCCAAAAGGTCTGGAAAAAGAGGTACAGGAGGGAAGAGCAACAATCAGCTTTATGAGCTAGCAAATGATGGATGACTAAATGCCAATTAAGAGAGCAATACATACAATTGCATTTGCATTGTTGCGATTATTAAAGGTTATTTTACTTTTAATGTTTTGTGGTAGGTATTCTTACTCCTTCCTTACAGAAGAAACCTTTGATTTTCACTTGCTAGATACTTACATGCACTTGTCATACCCCAAGGTGATTTCAGTTCTTGGATGCCAGGAAACCTTTCCACTGATCAAAACACAGCTGCACAGGCTTCCTTGATCTATTAATGGGTGCCACAACTCTGGGGTATGTCTGTCTATACCTGTGAAAATAGATATAATTAATATAACAGATATCATATTGTATATGCAAATCCAGAAAGTAAGAATGACTTATAGTAAGTCAAGGTTTTCATTTGCCAAACCAAATCCAGATATCTGAATCACTTAAGCATATACAATCTAGACTTGGAATACTGCTGCTGCAGGGACATCAGCATCCTTTTAATCTATTTTATTTTACATTGAGCTTGTTTTTTTTAATGAAAGTTCTTAATAAAGAACAATTTCTTAAACATTCTTTAATTAGCTTTTTCCAGGCTGTCACCTCTCTGCAGCCTTTAAAAAGCTCTTTCCATTATTTCCCATAAGTTGCTTGGACATACGATGTCAGACCATAGGGCTACATGAATTGCTATTCAGTGGCCACTCATCTTGGGTATTAAAACAATGAATGAGCAATTTTCCATCTATTATATATAAAATGCTTTCAGTGTAAGAAAGGGAATGGAATATTTTCTTATAGATAACCTTTTTATTCATTACAGAAATGCATACCATTCCCTTTACCAACAAATAACAGAGACAATATCTTCAGCATACTTTATTATATTAATATATTTTGTATTAAAATTTTATCTTCTGCACTTTGACATTTATTTCCTCTTTAATGAGGTAAAATTCAGAGAGAGG
>JAAGNO010010376.1:0-17183 GCA_033439905.1 Ceryle rudis
TTTATCCAGAAAAAACATCTGTGTATTTAATACAAATTTGAACTAAATCTGTGACAGAGAATGTAAAGAGAAATACTATATTTTGTTTTATTTTTCTTATTACTTACTGAAAAAACCCACCACATTTTAGGCACAACTGTGTTATAAAAAGTCATTGTGGTCTTACCCAACTCCTGTTTAAGTCAATGGAAATCTTTATAGACGTTAGTCTAGATGACTGCATGAATGGGGGGAGGTGAGGGGAAAGACACCCACCACAAAAACACACTCTACATTTATTCCTATTCCTCTTCTGCTTTTCACCTAATCCTTTCCTTCACAGTCCTCAAAAATGCAGGGAATCTACTTAAATTCTTTTTTTCCTTCAGAAAGTGACTTAGGAAGTACGCTGCATTTTGGTATTCCTTAATTCTCAATGTTTATGGAAAGAATTTTAAAATATCATTGAAAAGTGTCCAAGAATGTATCTGTTCCTATTTTCATTTTATATCAAACCATAACATCCTTTTAAGCATCACCTAAATATATTTTTCCTCTGCTTATTTTTCAGACTATATAGTAGTAATAAAACAGGAGCTTTGCTTTTCAAGCACAACCAAGCTAATTAAGGGACCCAAATTACTGGATAATTGATTGCATTTTAACCTTTGAGAACTAATCTAGGGAATAAAATGGCAGATCATTAACAGCTCAAGAAAAACAATTCCTATCTAGAAGTTGTATTAGTTCTTCATACAAAATAAGTATAAAAATCTCTACGTAATTTACTTAGCATTTTTGTACACATCTCTTTTATATTAAAAAGAAGCTAGAATCTAATATTTAATTTGTTTTTAACATAAGCACTTTAATCTCATGTTTATTCCATATGGTGTTATGGGGTACTCACCATAACAGAAAACAATTAATAAAATAAAGGTGGAATACACGTATTTGTTTATCAATACTTTGATTTTGACTACAAATAAGGACTGGGAACAAAGCACACAATGCCCTATGGTCAATATTAAATTCTGCAGAGAGCCTTTGAGTATGTTAATGTCCAAATAGGGGGCTGAAATCTGGAGTACCCTGTATTTCCACAAAGATTTTCATCATGATCTATACAGAGGTACTAAAAAGATTCCTGTCATCACAGTAAATGCCCCGTGTTTGTTTCTGAGCTAGGCAGAGTCCCTGGATAGGGACAGGGCAAATTACAAGTTAAGAGTTCAATACTTAAAAAGAGTACAAACTGATCACTCCACAGCCTGAAAACAACCCACCAGAAAAAAAAAAAAAAAAAAAAAAAAAAGACCCACAACTTGATTTTTTAATTTTGTAAAACATTAAAACTAACCTTAAATATAGTCCTAGCATTACCCACCAGCAGTAAATGAATTAAAACCTATTTCTACTATACTCCACTCTAGTTCATGGGTAATGTATGGCAAATGGTCACCCAAAGCAAATCCCTTCAGTACACAGGTCTAGAAGATGCTGTCCAACGCAATTACTTTTAACACTTACATTTGCAGACCAAAACAGCAAACAACTTATAAACAGATCTTGCAAAACTCACAAAAAGGTCAGCACATTTCTTGGCATCTGCTGCTGGCACTTTATCTATTAACTTTTTTTCATAAAAATTTATGTAAGGATCTTTTTCTTCCATGTCATGAAGCAGTGCTGAAAAGCTTTGTATGTTGAAAACCAGATTTATGTCAAGCCAGCTTTTTTGAAGATCACGGGGTTTTAACCAATCCACTTATTTGCTCTCCTAAGAATAGAAAATTGGAGTTTTATCTTCTTATGCTTTTTCTTCAACATTTTAAAGATCAGATTTATGTAACAGATAGCGCAGACAAGAATAGTGTTCTAATCTCATATGGTACATTCTATATTCCTAATGACAGACACCTGATAACTAAAGTGCTAAATTTATTTATGACTCAATCCTTTAAGTAAGTTACATGTGCCTCTTTTCATACAGCAAGCACCAGTCAAAAGCCTGGTATTTTCAGATTGCTATATGAATAATCTGTGTAACAATACACACAGCCAGAATTACTGTGGTCACTTCAGTTCTCTGAGACCTTGGCCCAATTTCCACAGAAGCTAGTGCCACTGCAATGCAAGTACAGCAAGCCAAATTATCAGCTTCTCTTTCAGATTTTACTATTTTGTCTAAGGGAACTTCATGACAGCAAAATGACAGGATATCTATTCAGCTGTAAAACAACATTCTCTCATATACACTGAGTTCAGAAGGGTACAAGACCAGCAGAAAGTAATCACTGTGGTTGTACATGCAGAATACAGTGAGTTTGGGTTTTTTTATCTTGAAGTAGCTTAATAGTCTGAGAACAGAGTCTTATTAATGTAAATGAAGCACTAATAGCATATTGCATGAAATTCTTTTTATTAAGCATTTCTTTGGAAAACATCCTACAAACAGGATTAATCCACTGCACTATATTTTCTGTAAGCACCTAACCAAAGTGACTTTTGAAACAGAATGCTGAGTAAACTTTAAAGTAACCAATAAAGATACTTCTGCTGTAAAGAAAGACTTTCATATGTAGTTAATTTCACACTTATTTGCACTGGAAAATTAAATTTTTACTTATCAACATACCACAGAAATACTGGCAAAAACTCTGCTCTGATGTTCTACACCGTATATTTTGCTTTAGGCAAACTATAATAAAATTAGTTGATAATTAAGAAACTGACATTATAATCCAGGTAATATTGTCTAATTCTCCAGTGGCACTGTCCACACTGTTGATCCATTTCATCCAAAAGAACAACATTTTTTGTAACACCTGAGAATGCAACTAAGATGCTGAATTATTTTTTAAAGTAAGAATCAAGGAACATTAATCATTTATGTACCTTTGAAAATAATACCTTAGGCCTGCTGTTCCCAAGGACTTGAAATTCTCTTTAACTATAATAAGAAATAAAGTAGGATTGAATCTCTATGACTGACAGTAACATCTTACATTGATTCATTACCCATGTAAAATGAAAGGGAAAAGTGCATCTACTTTGTAGGCAAAAACAAAGAAAAATGAATTATCTGTCATTTAAAATAAAATGTTCTGGACTATTTCTAGACAAAGTTTGGGAGTCTATCCTCAGCAGACTGAAAATTTCTTTTATTTTCAGACAGCTTTCAAATCAAGAAGCATTCTTTATTTGTTTTTAAATATCAAGTGTGTTTTGAGTTGTAAATATTACTGTTAGAGACAGTTTTCTGCTACTTGTTCTCATGCTTTTCTCATAATAACAAGTGTAATATCTAATACATTATAAATGAATTTGCCTTGACAGAACTTGAGGTTTATCCTGTAGATCAATTAAGATTTAAGCATAGCTGACAAAGAAGAAAATTTGATTACTTTTTAACAGTCCATCAGTAATTTCTTACGCATTTTTCTTCTTAAATATTAAATCAAACAACAACATTAAATCCTGTTATAATTTTGCCTCAGGGACTTAAAGATTGCATTTGAGTCCATAAAATAGTATACTTCCCTGAAATTCCTGGGAAATTGTGTATCAGTAACTACAGAAAAATTCTGTCCTAGAAAGTTGTATATAGCTACTGAGGTTATTTAAACTCACAAGATTAGGAATGCAAAGTTAATTTGACAGAATCCAGAAAAACAGTCTCAGATTTACAACAATGGCTTCTTATCCTCAACCTTAAAATTTCTGCACCTCTATGAGCACCCTTTAAATTCTATTATAAATCTTTGTGCTTTGTACTGTAAGAGAACAATAAACACCTACTCTTCATCCCCAGCATTATGGGCTTGTAACATTAACTTGGAGAAAACTACTTGTATCTAGAAAGGTAGCTAAAGGTAGGTTGAAAATACACAAAGCTGGAAAAAAAAAAAATTCATTTAGTGATCTACTACTGACACTTATAGTACATTCCTAACACAACAGTTGAAGCTTCACACACATTTAGACCAGCATAATCCAATCTTACCAGTAAAGAAACCCATTCTCCTCCCTGCTCTCCTGGATCCCTCCACATAAGCTATGTGTTGTAGAGGAATTTCCTGTTGATCAAGGAATTGCAGTGGCCCTTGAAGGATTGGACAACCCTGACTTAAAGCTTGTAGAGTAGAAATAATAGTATGAGATATAGAGCAAGAGAAAACACAGAACTTGAATAGAATGGGTTAATCGCAAGGGAGGTGTGCACTTAGTATGTAGCCAGCTATAGTTAGCCAATCTGCATAAGGCTTGGCACACGTAGCGCATAGTTGCTAACCAATAAAATAATATAGATGTGCGCATAGACGGCCTGGTAGACTACATAAACACGTACTTGTGAAGCAATAAATGAGAACGGTATGTAGCCATATTGGTGTGAATATTGTTACTTGGCTGGTTTCCCACTGGGACCCTCTTCAATGTGTTATGAGAATTTCTACTGTTACATGGTGAGCTGTCTAAAAAGGGCTTGTAGCTTCATCTTCAGAGATGACATGGTCAGAATTTCTCTGCAATGATCCATTTTTTACAGGATCTGCAACAGGCCTTCCCCAAGTACCCTTGGGTGGCTGTCATCTGCATTCACTTAATCCTAATACAATTATGAGGATATATTTCCCTGGTTTTGACAATTTACTGAGATAAGTCCACTGGCCATTAAAGTTTCAGGAAAGTTACAATATTCCATATGAACAGGGAGTATAAATACTGTGAGTCACTGTCTGAGTCATTCTCCCTACTGCTTATCTTGAAGTTAAAAGACTATTTCATATGTAGGTAAACCTTCTTTTACTGGTTTTCATCAACGCCAAATGATAGTTCTATTATTTAAATATTTACACTGGGGTGGGGTTTTCTTTGTGGGTTTTTTTTGTTTGGTTGGTTGTTTTTTTCTTCCCCACCAGAGATGACAGATCAGATCTTTTTAATTTGCTGTTTGCTTAATTTTCAGTGGTTTACATCAAAGATTTATATTGAAATAAGTCAGGTGATCTTAAAAAAAAAAGGATCATGAATGCTTAAGTTCAAGTACATGTAAATCAGGAATGACTGGTGATTTCAAGTTTAAGCAACTGTGCTGCAAGTGAGGCCTAATAATTTTTGACTCCAAATAATGAGAGATCAGTAGCTGGAAGACAGTTTAAATACAAATAATTACTAATATTAACCATGCAAATCAACAGAATGATGATAGTCATATTTACAATCGTGCTTACAGATTTTGCTGTCATGAATGTAAATACCCATGTCTTACAAGACTTCATTTCTCTTCTCACTGTCAGATAGTACTTTACTTTTTCTATTTTTCTTTGTTAAGAGTTTCTGCTTTAATTCTTTTCACTGGGAAAATTATTCTTGAATGTAATTTCCTTAAAATTCTAGTTTAGCCAGATACTAATTTATCTGTGTCTCTATCAATCTAACAACTTTAATGCTCAGTTCAGCATTATTGTTTGTTCAGCTAGTATAAACTTAAATTTTGCATTTTCCCCAGTCTTACTGGTTTTTCCTCTTTCCATGCTTCTCTTTGTCTTGGGAGAGCTAAATCATCAATATTACGTAAAGAAAACCAGCCTTGTTAATGATGAAGATTGTATATATTGTCTCATACTCTTCAGGAAATTCGCACACTCTTACCTTGCTCCTCTGTTGGAAAGTAACATTTATAAACTTAGTTCTAAAAGCAAAGTCTTTACTGACGCTGTCAGAACACTCTATCTACACAGCAACCTCCCTGGCTGCCATTCCCTCATCTGTCAAGAAATCAGAGGACTCCAATGCTCCCTAGAACTTTGCTTTGACTACAGTTTTCTAAGATTTTATTATCATCCATTTTCAAGATTCTCTTATAATCAATTCAGTTGGAAACTCATCATTGTCAGCAGAGAATGGCATACATTGCCTATGTTCAGGAAAAATTTTATCACACAATTAAAGAAAAGCTTCTACTGCCTCTCTCACACTCTTCTGTCTCATTTCAGTAGATGTGGGCAATGAAGAGAAGTGAAGGCAGGAGAGGGAGTGGGAAGAAAACTACAAAGGTTATGAGTAAGGAACATTTATGGACTCATCCCTTTTTCTCCTACCTTCTTCTACTATCCTAAGCTGACTGGAGGGAAGAAAACAAAACAAAACAAAAGAACATGAGGAACCATAATACAAGTATGTCAAAGTGTCATATACTATTCTAATGAAGACATCTGACTACGAAGCAGACAGCACTTAGAAGGTTTTAGGGCAGGTTGGCTCAAAAAAACCCAAAACCCTATAATATCTGTTTAGAAATTTCAGTTTTCACAAAATCACAGAATGTTAGGGGTTAGAAGGGACCTCCAAGCATCATCAAGTCCTATCCCCCCTGACAGAGCAGGTCACTCAGACATGCATCCAAACAGGTCCTGAAAGTCTCCAGAGAAGAAGACTCCACAACCTCTCTGGGAAGTTCATTCCAATGCTCTCCAACTCTTACAGTAAAGAAATTCTTCCTCATGTTGAGGTGGAACTTCCTGTGCTCGAACTTGGATCCATTGCCCCATATCCTATCACAATGCACAAGTAAAAAGAGGTTGTGCCTGCCTTTTTGATGCTCAGCCCTTATGTATTTATAGACAGTAATTAGATTCCCTCTCAGCCTTCTCCAGACTAAAAAGCCCCAGGTCTCTCAGCCTTTCCTCAAAAGGCACGTGTTCCAGTCCCTTAATCATCCTCATAGCCCTCCGCTGGACACTCAAGTAGATCTCTGTCACTCTTGAACTGGGGAGCCCAGAACTGGACGCAATACTCCAGGTGAGGTCTCACCAGTGCAGAGTAGAGGGGGAGCAGAACCTCCCCCAATCTGCTGGACACGCTCTTCTTAATGCGCCCCAGGATACCACTGGCCTTCTTGGCCACAAGTGCACATTGCTGTCCCATGGATAGCTTGCTGTCTATCAGGACTCCAAGGTCCTTTACCATGGAGCAATTTCTCTAGTAGATCGCTTCCTAAGCTGCACTGGTCCATTTTATTGTTCCCTTCCAGGTGCCGAACTCTGCACTTGCTCTTGTTAAACCTCATTAGGTTCCTCTTTACCCAGCTATCCAGTCTGTCCAAATCTTGCGGAATGGCCACACAGACTTCAGGTGAATCAGTCAATCCTCTCAGGACTTCCTGGAAAACATCTTTTCTCTCTAAGATGGAACAAGAGATCTGGAATTTTACTCCATGTTGAAAAATCCCATTTGCTTAGAAGGAGCAAGGGTCATTCATATCGGGCTCTACTGTCCTAGTAAGTCAAATCAGTGGATGCACTGATGAACTCCGCAGAGCTGTACTTGTAGGCCATCAGTGCATTGTCTTTCACCGCTCTCACAGAATGCCTATTCCTTCTTTTATATTGTTCAGCGTTTAAGATAGTCTTCCTTAATGAAAACCAGTAGCTAATCTAGCTAAAGTCTAGCAGGAGCATAATAGAAATACAGTGCCAAATGATACTTACTTTATTTGAACACCCTCATATGGTCTAACAGTCATTTTCAAAATACTTTCTCTCCAAAAGATAAACTAAAGAAAATGCCTACTTTATATCTCTGTGTGTGCGTTCTCACAGCCTGCCTAGACAGATAGGAAAATTGAACAAAATAACAGCTCAGCTCCAACACAAATTACAAAATTAAATAAAATTATTCAGAAGGTCTTTCACTGTATTTTAGAGTTTGAGATTTCATAAAAGGATCCAAAGACCACAGAAGTCTGCTGCTTTTTCTCTGCAAGACTGTCATCCTTTTAAAAAATTTTTCTTCTATGTATGTTTCACATTTTATAAATTATGTGCATTATGACAGTATCTGCAGGTCTGCTTGTGATCAGCTTTTCCTGCTACTAGACACTACAGTCACAGTCCTGAACTTCCAGGTACCTGAGTGCTTTAAAAAAAAAAAAAAATCATGTTGTCTCATGTAGACTAAAATCAATTATTGGATAATTGACAGTGATAAAAGAAAATTCTAACAAACCAGAATCCCCACTGTTTTACCCACTCCTAATCTCAGCTAAAGTATTTCTAAAAATTTCAATCATTTATTTTATGAAAACAGCAGCAAATTCCATAGTGGCTAAATAAACATGTACATGAGAAGATCTGTGCCTCCAATTTATTAAGGATGCAAAACCATACTAAACTCTGGTGCAGTGTCCATTAAGAGCAGAGGCTGACCTTATTAGAATCTCAGCTGAACTATACTTATGAGATAACACTTAAGTACTTAAAGGAGGATAAACATTGTTCACAGAGTAGGCCAGACCAATGGAGATTTGAACATGTAATTTGTGTGTGACTGGATATTGCATCTGAGGTTCAGACACCCATAGAATGACTTCCATTTATTTGCACTAAGAAATATCTTTCCATGGCTCAAAAACATCTTGCCCACAACTATATTTAAAAAATCAAAGAAGCTTCACAATTACCAGCAATAAAAGAAAAACAGAAGCATATATTATATAAGTAAAAGCAACAGTAACAAAGACAATTTTGGAATTAAGACAACAGAGTCGTGGAAATAAAATGACTGCTTAGGTTCAGGGAATTAATGCCTCTGAAAAAGTAGAAAAACTTTTGCATAGATATCATATTACACTAATAAACACAATTCTGATAGTAGGAACAGTAAAGACAATTATGTATTTTAAAAAAGGTAATGGTATCTCTAATGGCCTAGGATGACCAGGAGACAAATGCCAAATATACCATTTTTTAAAATTGCATTTTTATGCAATTTATTCTTACTACTTAATTCATTCTCATTACAGTAACAGCTAAAACCCCAGAATAAAGATCAAGAGCAAGGACGAAAAGGCATCAATTACACATCATTGTACTTGCACAAGTGCTTATTGTGATCCAAATTCCCTGTGTATGTGTGTGTGTAAAGAAACAACAGTTTTGCATCAAACCAGTATTTTTTTTTAGTGTAATTTTCCCCTTTCTATTTAAACAGAGGACTTTACAAAAGTTTTCATGAAGCTAGAAGGTAATATCTAGAGAGGCTAAAATTGTCAACTTTCAGCCCCGACAACAAATTCAGGATGCATTGCAATGCAGTCTCTTCACAGAAGCTAGAAATATTCTGAATAAATTAAGAGCCAAAACATTCACCATGACCTTTTATTTACCAACTAACTGTTTGTACCACTCATAGTTTGGTTTTTTGAGCAAACTGTCCTATATCGTAATTGTTACGAAGTATGAGCTCTTTTACACGTATGACTATAGTTCTCTGCTTTAAAAATCAACTATTAGCAAAGGCTAGTAAAGTAATGCCTAGTGTTTGGATTTTAGGGAATATGGAGGATAAATCCTGATCTGTCAAAATTGAGACATTCTGTAATATAATATACTTAAAGAGCTTTAGTGTAAAAAGACGTATACAGTACTACCATTGCAATGTCTCCAGGGTTAGATGGTACCTTTACAGCAGTTTATGATTCCAACTTTTACAGCCTGAATTCAATGAAGTACCACTTCAGAGTAATAAAATCCTTCCTTGACAGACAATGCTTTTATATTCTTAAAATTCAAATGGGGATGCTACACTATAAACACTTTCACAAGATTCTTCAGAATTTTGAAAACTCTGCTTTGTGATAAATGGAGTAATAAATTTCGTGAGTTATTTGGTGTGCATCCCCAGCCTGGTGCCAAGGGCTTCTCATGCAAATACATCTTTAAGATCGCTTCCTGTAGCATATATGAGAAAAAGCTACCAATAACTGATTTGTTCACTATTTTTTTTTTTTTTTATTTAGATCATATCCTGTTCCTCTTAAGACTGTTCTTCAGTACGACTATACTGTTCTTTAGTAAACTATGTGAATATATTAATAAAACAGGGAAGGAAAGGGAGAAAGCAAATCACAACATATTAAAACACAGGAAAGTAAGCAGCATGTGCACTAAAGTCACAGACCCATCTATACTACAATAGATTCTACATACACTATTTCTACTGTGATGTATATCATTTTCATAAAATCATTCCTGCATCTTGTGTTGTTTCACTTCTGCAAAGCACAAGTACATTCTACAGAGCCACAGTTCATAAGTATTTTCATAATACAAAGTTCAAGGTTACACGTTATACAATGGCTCCAAACAAGACTTCAAGGAGTGGATACCTGAATGTATGAATGAATTATTTTCTAAATGTTCACAGAGATCTTAACGATGCCAATTACTAATGCTGATTTATACTACCAGAAGAAGTTGTTGCAATGGAAGTTTTGACGAGCCTAATAAATGCCTCAAACAACTGTTACCTACCTATTCAATGCAGCGTAAAATAAAAATCCAGCCAAAATAAACCCACCAGATCAGCAGACTTTAGGCAACTTAAACTGGAATAAAACAATCCCAGTGACAAATTTTACCTATATGCACTAATGGATTCAGAAGTTCATTCAGAGGAGCAAGATATGGGATAGATAAGCCTAAAGAAATGTCAGTTAATGTTCAGTATTAGTCAAGAAAACCCCACATCAAATATTTGAAACTACTGCAGAAAAAGAACAGAACAGACTAGATATAATAACACTACATCCATATAAACCCATGGTGCTCTCACAGTGCATTCTGGGTGTAGTGTTGGTCCCACTTCAAAAAGGTAAGATGGGAATTTGAAAAGTAATTGTGAATAACAATCAGCAGTAGACAAACTAGTTTTCTGCAAGAAATGACTGAACTGTCTAGTTCTTTTCAGCCTGAAAAAAAGATGATAGAATGGTATGATAAATACAGAATTCTAAGAAGAACAGAGAAGCTGATTAGGAACCAATCAGCCATTAAGTCTTCCACTAACAGAATTTTTATATGCCAGTGTTTACACTCAGCAAAGAAAAAGTAAGTTGACAATGATACTAAGTTACAACAAGAAAAGAGAAAACATAGCAAATATTATTTCAGATCTTCTATCACCAAGCATCTGGATGCTCTCAACAATTCAAAGAGCACTCATGACCTAAAATATTCTTATAGTTAATTATACTAAGATGAATGCAACTTACTATTTTGTGTTCCTTATTAGTATCTTCAGTTGTCTAAAAAGCACTCAGCATGACATTATCCCTCGATATGTACTGGAATGATGAAGCCAGTTCAAAAATTTAATTTACCTCTTCAGTATGTTTCTCATTAAAAGCACATGATACACATTGATTGCTTCCTAATAGCCACAGGTGGAGGGTTTTTTATACTCTAACATCTCTGACTAATTTAAAACAGTGTTTAGAGTATTGCAAGTGCTCAAGTTACTGAAATTAAAGAATTACTGCTCACCAAGGTCATGTAAAACATGTAACACTGTGTGCAAACCATCACTACATGTTGTGAACTTGGGTGATTTTGTTCAAACTACCATGAAAGCACTTAAAACCAAGTACATGTTCATGGGAATAATAAGTACTATTACCTAAAGCAGCTTTAGGTATTCTCCATTCCTTAAAGCTACATCCCATTATAGGAATGAAAATACTGTATTTTCTAAAATATTCAGAGGGATGAACACAGATGATTAACTGTCTGAAATTACAGATGACACATAAGCAGAAAGGCATGCCATTAGACTGATACTGTTTTATGAAGTTTAACTTCATAAAATGGAATTGATGATACTCATAGCCCTTTCCAGTCCTGGAACATCATTCTAATCACTGTACATAGTGCACATTCAGCACACAAAACTGAAATGATGACTTTTCAGGTTAGCTCAATTTCTGTGACCATGGCAATTGGAACATTTCTATACGTAAGATTTGTTTAACATTTTTATCGTAAAAAGAATATTACTGCTTGTACAGTACTACATGAACTCTGAGACAAGAACTTCAGAACTCTTAGGGGCTTACCCAAATGATGCATTTTATGCTGCTTTTGTATACTAGCCAAGCTTCATAATAGAAAATTTATTTCTGCACATGATTAGTCATGGCAAGTACAAGATGTTTGTATCTGTAAAAGTTTGCTACCAAATTTAACAATTGTCCTCATAAAAATATGGAAAACATTAAAAACTTATGTCTACATAATAATAAAGTTATCCTGTTGAAAGCTTCGAAAATCACCAACCCAGTATGTCTCTTCCACTTGTTGAAGGCAGAATTCACATGTGTTTTTAGGCCTTGCTGAATAAATGCAAGGAGAATACTACTATATTTCGAGTTTTTAAACTATCACAAGTTCTATTACGTAACCAGATTGTCACATTTTGATAAAGAACATACATTTTTCCAATAAAAAAAAAAATAAGATCACAATGATAGTTATTGAAAATAAATCAAATTTCTATTAAATTAATTGTAGTGACATTTCCAATTAAAAATAATCCTAACAGAGGATATGAGGAAAATAAACTCCTATTCTATGGAGAGTGAAAGCTGACATAAACTACAGTTAAAATGTAAGATGAGTTTCACATGACTTAATAAAAGGAAAAATGCCTCTCAACAAAGAAGCTGTGCCTTCATAAACTCCTACATATCAGGACTCTTCAATTTTATTTGATGCCTAAATCTACATACTTCCAGAAATGTTTTCTGCAGTTCAATTATACTGCAGAGTAAGATTATATTGCTATTGAGTTCATTGTCTCAGTGTATTACACCAAACTGAGTTGAAGTATATGACAGATTTATGTCTATATGCTTTGAAATAAACAGGAAATAGCAGGCATTTTAGTCAGCGCCATATGGCAAGACCTCAAAAATAGTTTAAGGAACTCAACATCTTACAATGGAGAGGAGGGCTCAACTTTTAAGCCTTGTCTAACCGTCATGCATATACAGCAACGCTTTAAGATGCAATACATAGTCCACTGCATTTTCTTCTGAAAAGCAAATATCTCCTTCGTGAAGCTTAACTGTAGCTCATAGGCAAATTAAAGCAAAACATTCAGAAACAGATTTGCTATGAAGACACTTGTGACAACAGAAATTTATAGTTACTATGAAAAAGCTGACATATACAAAGGAATTACCACATGGTATTTCAGCGTTTTCCAGCCTATGGTTACCACACAGAGATGGTAAATTAAAAAGAAAAAAAAAAAAAAAAAAAAAAGGCATTGTATTGCTATGTAAGGTGTAGTAGGGACATGCAGCTGCACATGTAAAAATCAATGACACACATGATGGTTGTTTGGTTATCTCCTTAATATAAATTGGTAGCCTCTTTTCAACTCATAAACAGGAAGATATCTGCATCAGAGAAACCATCATCTCAAATAGTACTAAAAGACAACTGTGCTAGTAATCTAAGCAGTAAAGTTGAAGTCTGAATAGAAAAAGAAATTTTAAGTATTCTCTCTAGATTTTCTATTGATCAGAATTTGAGGAAGTGCCACAGTTTTGTAGCTTCCATTGGCACCACTAAAAGCAATACATTTGCATTTGTGGAAGTGTTCAAGGTCAGCATGGACAGGGCTTTGAGCAACCTATCTAGTTACAGATGCCCATGGCAGGGGGATTGAACTAGATAATGTTTAAAGTTCCCTCCAAACCCAAACCATTCTGTGATCCAACCTTCACATCCAGATTGCATTCAGTCCAGTATTTGAGACAGAAAATTCCAGACTTAAGCTTACACTTGTGGCTTCATTATGATACCAGTTTTAAGTGACATAAATTACTTCTTTACTTTGATTTGTGTTTTTTTGTTGATTTGGTTTTTGTTTGCTTTGTTGGGGTTTTTTTACCCTTGGTTTTTTTTGTGGGTTTGTTTTGTTTTGTTTCCCACCCAAAGGTTCTGTAATTAAATTATTTTGGTGTGGGACTTTGATGATGTAGAAAAAATGTAGGAACCACCACATGCTTGAAATGGGTACACCCATCTCATGTCAGCATCCACCAGGATGGTTATTTCCAAGCAAAATCATATTTAGCTTCTAGAAAGCCTGAAATGCGAAATGGTATTATACTGCAGGTCTGGGGCATGTTCAATGCAAAGAATCTCCTGAAAATCTGTTTGCCAAGTGACAAGGCTGTATAAAAGTAATTTCTTTTGTTCAGTCGTTTTGAAAGGTGAAAGGGGCTAGGTCAGATTTTTAAAACTGACTTTTAATAAGGGAAGTGTTTTCCAAGTAACAAATGCCATAAATAAGGAAAGCCAAAAACCCCTAAACTAAAAAATTTTAAAATCACACAGAATAAGACTGATGGTATTACCAGGATTTGCTTAGGCAAAACTGTCTCACAATGCATAGTGTAATAGTTCTTTAAACTGCAGGCCCTCTCATGATAAAAATCACCACTGCTCTCTACAATTAGCAACCATATGATAAAAGTGCAAGACCTTAAAGGGCTATCTGGCAAGGAAATCATCTCAACATAAAGGCTAGGATTAATGACACAAGAGAAACTCATTTCACTGTATGGACAGCAATATCACACAAAGAAATTAAAGACCACAGATTCCTTCTCTGAGGTTCTCTCAGGTGTTACATTAGACTGCAAAAGTAATGAATATAACTACAGAGCTCGGAATATTTACATAAAAAACCCAAACAGTTTGAAACCCTAACACCTAAACAGTAGTTAATATCTAGCATTACATGTATAGCAGCACCTGAAGTATGTTGTGATTACTCATTACAGCTCTACGAAATAAGCACTTGTTTTCCCTATATTTGTCAACCAAAATGGTCATAAATGGTTTACTGTCAACACTACCAAAGGTGAAACAATACTATTTTGTACAGTAAAGTACAGCTAGACTGAAGTTATATCTGTCAGAAGTAAATCTGTCACTTTTTTCAAAAAAATATGCATAACATCATCAAATGTCATTCTTCAAGATGATGTGTTTCACCTGTGCATCTTCTGAGTCCATTACCAGTAAGCTCTATTTCCATATACTGTCATCAATGTACCAAAAAGGGACATGTACTATATATATAACAATCCTACCAGAAATTATTATTTCTTATCATGTTCATGCAGTTCACTTGTTCCTTAGTGCCTTGCTTTCTTCTTATTTCTCCTGTGGTTTGTTTTTATTTTTTTTCCCCCTCTTACTTGTAACATTTTAGAATAAATGAAAAGAAAATAACAATCCCAAAAAGCTCACAACAGTTGGCAGGGAAATTAAAAATCACAGATTCAAAACTACTTTTCTAGTTCATGAAAATATCTCTAATGAGACAGATGAAAATATGAATTGCTCCTAATGAGCTCAAAATTGCACGTACTTCCCTTAGTTTAATTTTGTAAGGCTTCACAGATATTTTGTTTTATGTTTTATTATAAAACAAGAAGTGGCCACAAGGCTGTGATAACCAATTTGTGAGATTAAAGTACTCAAGTTGAATGGTTTCATTAACTTGTAAGTCATGAGTCAAAGTTAGCATAAAATACAACTCCTTTTGTATCACATTCTGTCTCCAATGCCATGTAATCATAGCATGCATGTGCACAGTCTGAAAAACCTTCACGGAAATACTCTGCTTCTAAAAGCTTGAAGGTCCTTTGAGATCTGTCTAAACAAAATAAAACAAAACAAAAAACAAAACAAACAAAAAACTTTATAAACTCCATTTTTAGATGTCTAATGAACAGACTAGGTAAAAACAAAAAACACAAAACAAAAAGAAGAAATAAATCACTTAAGACCAGTTTCAGTATTTTGTACCTCCCTCAGTAAGAGGAAAAGGTGGGGAGGGGAAAAAAAGGAAAGCACAGATCCTGTGTTTCTTCTGCTAAATAAAGCTATTCATTTTGATATAAAAGAAAAAGTATCAGCTTTTAAATAAATCAGAAAGAAGCAACCTAGGACAATATACATGACTTCTTTTTTAGACCAGTTATTTTTCTTAATTGGTTTCACAAAATGTCAGACTATTGAATCCTATAGAATGTGCATGTGGCCTTTAAAAATCCTTGTAAATGAGAACTGCTGGCAGAACAATTAGCATTTAAAAGCTAGAATGACCTTAAATCTATGCATCATTATGATTAGTTTGGACTTTACTATCAAGTACAGAACCAAAAAATACCTTAGTTGCCAAGATAAAGAGCTCCCAGCACCAACAGAAGGACACTGGGTAATAGAGTGAAGCATATGCAATGAAACATAAACAAACTCGTATGATTATATTTGATTTGTGTTGACTTAGCAACCAAGCAGAAGGGCCTTCCTAGGCAGTAAGCACTGAAATGTAAGAGAACAAATCTCCTGCTTCTGATATAACATCAATGCACTACACTGAAGAACAAGAAAACTTAGTTACCCTATAATGAATTTCAAGTTGCAGAAGAAAATAAACTCTGCATAAATTTTGTTTCCAAGGAATCACTGGATATCTTAATTGCTTAACTGTACTGCAAACTGGACATTATCTAAAAAAGTATCAGAGAATCAAAGAATCATTAAATGTGGAAAAGACCTCCAAGATCTTCAAGTCCAACCGTCTATCTAACATTATTACCATGACCATTAAAGCATGTCCTGAAGTGACATGTCTTCATGTTTTTTGAATGTCTCCAGGGACGGTGACTCCACCACCTCCCTGGGCAGCCTGCTCCAATGCTTCACCACTCTAAATACAGAAATTTTTCCTAATGTCTAATCTAAACCTCCCCCGTGCAATTTAAGCCCATTACCTCTTCTTCTATCACTAGTTACTTGGTAGAAAACAACACCCACCTTGCTACAACCTCCTTTCCGGTAATTGTAGAGAGAAAAATGAACACTTCACTGTACACATATCACATATAGTCATTACACATGCATTTATATGAGGTATGATTTTATTTTAAATATAATTTGTATATATCACATGCAATTATACATTTAATATCCCCCCATTCTGAAAACTAGATGACTCCTTAAAGCTCTAGAAATGACAGCACTGGCTCAAGGCAGGGACTGGTGGTGTGCTTCAGCTGCTGATCTGACTAAAAAGAATGATTAAGTCAAAAGATGAACATGTATATTGATTGACTACACAACTAAAACAGAATAATGAATTACAAGTGTTCCCTATTCACAGGTGATTTTTGTTTTTTAAACTGAAATAATGTGGTTCAATTTTTGGAATATGAGAATGAGAGCTAGAACAAACTGCTCAAAAATAAATATTAATATAACTAATTTATTTTTACATAAAAAGGCAGTATTTTTTCCACATAGTAATAAATATAATTAAATTAAGTCTTAAAAATT
>JAAGNO010010378.1:0-87045 GCA_033439905.1 Ceryle rudis
GGACTGCGGCGGCATCGACCTGAAGGAGTTCCCGCTCTTGCTGCCGGAGCTGACCAACCACCTCTCCCTGCAGGTAAGGCAGCCGAGCTCGCGCCGCGGGTCCCCCGGCCCTGCACGCCCTTGTGTTTCCCTTCGCCTGATCCCGGCTCCTTCCCGCGGCTTCGCGTGGAAGCAGGAGGTGCAGCAGGCCTGGCACTTGGGCTCAACAAACACACCTGACACCTGGCGAGCGATGTTAATTCTTTCCCCACAGATCCAGGGAAGAAAAAGGACAGGAAATCTTTCTCCTTATTGCCTTCCAACTTCAAGAGAATCATTTTTGTCCAAAGTAATAATTATTGTTTCTGGTGGAGCTGTCAGAGATTTCATGCCTTGTCAGGATAGGAGCATGTAAGGGTATGAGATTCAAACTTCATGTAGAAGCAGCTGTCTGTCCTGGACTATCAGCAGGTTTCTGTGCTCCGTGGTTAGTTAGTTGGTCCCTATGACCAGCATTTGGGCAGGCGTTCTGCCTGTACACTGACACTTGAAGATGTGGGCAGGGCCAGAGCATGGCAGCCCTGTGACTGTCCCTCTGAGTGGTGGCAGTAGTTGCAGGTTTTGCAATGCCTCTTTGGCCCTTAACCATCTGCTTTTTATTGCTCCTATTTGCCAATTCCGTGCAATGGATGACATGCAGATTCTGTCCAGAGCTTTCCATCCAAGTGAAGAATAGTTAGAAAAGCCATAATGTAAGCTGGCACCTTCCTCGGCAGATCTGTCCCAGGCATGTGCTAGCCATGGCTTCCGCCTCTGCTGCCAAAAAGCAAAGAAGCTTTTTGGAGCAGCAGCTGTCACTTTCTGTGTATTGGCCTGGCTTCCAGCACAGTGGGTCCTTGACTGGTCCCCTAGATGCTAAAATACTAAAATCACTCATTAATGGTCAAAATGTGGTCAGCATGTTAATAAACATCTGATGTCAGTCACTCCTGACAATAGAACCAGAGAAAGTGAGCCCAGTTTGAACTCTCTCTGCCCATGACAAGTTGTTTCTAAAACAACACATAAATAACAGAAGTAATGAGCTTGGAAATCCACAGTGCCAACCTTATAGCAAACGCTTTGCTGCAGCCATGCGGTTAGGCTGTGGCAGATGGATTATAGGCCTTGCCAGGCATAATCACACTCTTTGTGTGCTACCAGTGCATAGTCTGGATATTTCTGGAGGTGAGCGCAAGCTATAAAACTTGGTTCAGGGCTTCAAATGCTGCTGGGTTTGGATGTCTTCATTTTGAGATCCAAGCATAGCTCATTGCGGAGAGAAGTCTTGACAATGATTTGACATGGTGGGTTCACTTCCAAATCTGATTGGAGTTCACAGTCTGGGTTTATTGGGATCCTTCTTGGATTACTTTCCTGATGATTAATATTCTCCATTTTCTTAGAACAACCAGATAGAAGAAATCTTTCCAGAAGAGCTTGCTCGTCTTTACAGACTGGAAACTCTCAATTTGCAAAACAACAGGCTAACTTCAAAAGGTAAGCTGGCAGAGCTGTGAAGTGGGCAGAGCCTGTACCTTACAACACCAGCTTGTGCGGCGAAGCTAGTGACAGCTGATAAGGAAACCACAGAGTGATGGATTGACTTTGTTAGAGTGGTTAGCTCTAAGCCTCACTCCTTTGGCCATCACACAGATCATGGGGGCACTTCATCATCTGAAACGTAATACTCAGAGTATAAGAATGCAGCCTTGCTGAACCAGTGGAGGAGACCTGGCAGCAGCACTGTGTACTGTGGCCTGAGATCTTCTCATCCAGGAAACTCCCTCCCGTCCCACAGGCACATCAATGCAAAGCGCTTGACAACCAAAAATGTCTCCATGCTGAATGAATTCCTTCTGACTGACCTTTTTTCTTAATCCACTTGTTTAGTTCAGTCTAGTCAGTCAGTTAATGCAGTTTAGTCCAGTTCAGTCCTTGACAAATTTGGCATAAATGCAAATAATATATATTGCAAATGAGGCAACTTCTACCCTTCTTCTAAAACAGTTTTGATTTTTGTAGGGAGGTTTTGCTTGCAAAGTCATATGCTTGTTAGAGGAACTTGACTGGGGGTTAGCATGGAAAGCAAAAGAAAGAGAGGAATCGTAATAAATGATAAGAGAAAGGATATGCAACACGAAAGATATAATTCTTGACTGGTGTGTCACCCAGCTGCTCTGAATGTTGTTGCTATCCAATGACAGAGAACAGCCTTCACTGAGAATGTGGGCATATGCGCACAGGACCCAAAACGTAGCACTCCTACATGGCACAAGGAAGACTGCTTAATAGATTCAGACTTTGACATTATTTATTACCTTTGCGGCTTGATGTTTCTTTCACAAACCTCAGTGCAGCCCTGAGTCTTGACATGGGAAATAGCTTCACCTTTGACTTACGGTTACCTAGGTGCCGGGTGAAAATGTTATTTGCAGCCTTTCCATTGTGACAGCAATTGTGCTGGTGTGATCAGCTGGATGTGGAGTGATTCAGCTGAAAACTAGTAATTGTTGGGTAGGGTGAGCTCTGAGCTGGATCAGCTCTCTGATCTGGTTACTGCATGGCTATCTGAATTGCGGGAGAGCAGCACAACGGTTATGACATGCAGATACTGGTGTTAGTTTGGCAACATCATGTTTGTAGATCACATTGATTGGATCCTTAAACAGGGATTATGTCCTTCAAGGAAAAATGATTGCAGATTCATGAGCAGTGACAAAAGAAACTTCTCAGATAGCATAGTTGCTGCCAGCATCGATAATCAGCCCTTCATCAAGCCTACCCAGGTCTGTACCTGACTCTTGCCAGGGGGGTTCACCACAATCCTTGTACGCTTAGGATTTTTAACGGTCTGCCATTGCTCTTAAAGACGCTGATGTTTGACTCTGTCGTTTGTTTGTTTGGTGGGTTTTGTTTGGTTTGGTTTGTTTTTTAATTCAAAAACAAAACAACAATAGGACTGAGTTGTATTTTTCATTGCCACTGAAACAATCTTTAAGTCTCACATTAAAGATACTGAGACAGCTCCCCTCAGGTATTTTCAATCAGAGAGGCAATAAGGTGCCAGTGTCATTGATTAGTTACTCCTGTTTTTAAGGGTTGCCAGAGGAAGCATTTGAGCATCTGGAGAACCTGAATTACCTGTACCTGGCAAACAATAAGGTAAGAGGCACACAAGGCTTTCAGAGTTTTTTTCTGTTTGGGTTCTGAAAGTTAAACAAGCAAGTTTTCAATTTTTTAAATATACATATATATCTTACATGAGAAAAAATGTGCTAAAGTTCATCTAAGGTCAAGACAATCAGTTAATGTGCTAAAAAAATTACAAGGTACACATGCTGGTATATTTTTGGACACTTAATTATTTGTGCAACTGGTGAAAGATTTCCCTTGTGTGTGTTGGGAGGTACAGTGAGCCCCCTGCATTTAGAAATCAGCGCTGTCTTCAGCAGGCTTTGGATCAGCTGCATGCAGATTTGGTAGCTGCCTGCACGCAAATAAACTGTGGGGTAATGATGTGAAATGCTGCATCTCATGAGATGAGGCTGGTTGAAAAATTTGTGAACAAACACATCCTAATACCTGTGTTTGAGCCATCAAGATCTGTAAAAAGCTATCCAGTTTTCCCTGACTCGTTCTTACTGGGATTGATGGCAGGGGATGCCCACACACACTGAAACTGCACAAGTTAGGAATTTATTCCTTCAGCTGCAGTGGTAGCGGCCGAATTTCTTTTTTAGTGGAGAAGATCCTAGGTGCTTTCCTGTTAATGACCTGAGGTGGATATCATGACAGAAGCACATTTTTCCTGCCAAGGCTAGGAAATGAAATAGCTTCTCGCATATCCTTACATCTGGGTGGTTTCCACTATGGCTTTCTTTATCCCCAGTGACTGCAAACATTTGCTACAGAAGAAACTGAGATGCCTCAGAAAAATTTAAAACACCAGGCAAAGCTGCTTTTGTCTACAAAACCCTGCCCTTCCATCCCTCCCTCTCTATAGCTATATATATGCATGTTTCTATATATTTTATTATCCTCTTAAAATCTGTGACCTTTTGATATTTTGTTTATATACATGTGGCCACATTCAGGTTCCAGTCAGGCCAAGACATATCCAGAATCACTCTATGGATTTCTGTATGGAGTGATTGAGAATAAAACCCATTCCTTAGTACCGTAACATTGTGTTCTTTTCTCCCTTTCAAGCACCATTTCCATATAACAATCTTGGCAGCTAATAACTCCATAAAAAGGAACAGGCCAGACTGTGACTAATATTCCAGAACTTTGCACTCCAATTTTCCCTGTGTGACAAAACAAAGTGTTTGGTTTTTCTGGCTTTACTGCAGAGAGAAAAGGATCCCAAAAGAAAATGCAAACATCAGCGAATGTCAGAACTAGTTATAGGGAGAAGTTGTGGACCCACAAAAATAACACATTTCTTTATAAATCACAAGCCAGGACAAAACAGACTGGCTTCAAACTGCATCCTCTCTGCATCAGGAAACACTGAAGATCAAGTAACTGTGGTGTCTGGAGGAGAGCAGGGATTTGCTGGTAGTTTGCTCCTTGTTTTTAGATTATTGTAATGCTGCTTCATCTTCAAGTGTGATCCCATCAGATGGAGCTAAATTATCTTTTGTTAAACTAGCATAGTTGGTCAGAGAAAAGAAATACCATAACAGACTAGAAGCCTTCTGCGGCTTATGAGTAACAAGTACTTGAATTAAAGAGCAGATGATGTAGCTTCCTTTTTAATTTTTTCACTCCAGTCTTGTAGTTTGTAACTGTCACATTGTATCCACAGTAAGCCTTGTTAATGCAGAAATCTCTTCCACCAAACTGCAGACCAGGTCCTGAGCTGTCATTATTATTTACTATAAGCTAGTGATTTTGGTGACAGATGACTTTGTATTTCCCTGTATCCCCAAAATGATACAGGCTTCACCTGGGTCCAGTACTTCTGTTATATCAAATCTTGTTACATATATGTAAATATGCATATTTATATATATATAAATCTTGTTATAAGCGAGAAAATTTGTTCCAAAACTAGTGATAACTTTATATAATCCTTCTGAGTTCATTGACTCCTTTGTTAACAGTGGAGAAACACTACCTGCCAAATGTAAAGGAAGATTCAGCAGTAAAGCTGTAAGAAAGTTGCAGCAGGAGAAATGCAGATTGCTACTTACTAGGCAATTTACTAGACAAAGCTACTCAGTCAACTTCATTTTTGCTAACAGTTAAAGAATTCATCATTAATCCTTCAAGCAGTCAACCAGTGAAGGTCAATTAGTCTCATGACTAAGTGCTGAAATGCCAAAGCAAATTCCTGAGCAAGTGAAAACTCTTTTTGGATGAAACTTCTCTTTCTTTCCTCTTTCTTGTGGTTCTGATGTCTCTCATTTCACATATCTGAGCCATGCCCTTTGTTTTGTGTAACTGTTATGACCTAAGAGACACTGCATCAGGAGAAAAGCTTTAATGGGCCACTGTGTATAGAAGTGATTAAGTCTTTTTCCTGTGTCTGAGTTCTCAATATTATGTCATAGTAGAGACTTACTTCTTTCTGAGAACTCAGAAGGTCGGAGATGAGTGCCTTCATCTGCTTCCCTGAAACCGTATCTCCCAGATCAGGTGAGAGATTAGCAGTAAAGCCACGAGCAGTACCCTGGCAACTGCAGGCTAAACACGTGGAATGCCTGTTTGCACTGCTTATGGACTACCTGGAAATACTGACAGGAGTGTGATTTGTGAGAAAGATTTTTTTGTGTTTGTGATCATCAAACATTTAAGACAGTTTTAAGGATGGAGATTTTGGCACAAGTGAAAATGAACAATGGTAAATAAGGTACTTTTATCTTTTAAAAAATAGGACTGTATTGTGAGGTCAGTAAATTGCAGGTTCACGGCTCTAGTCCATCAATGCACACTTGACAAACTAGTAGAGAGAGATCTGGGCACCGTTTAGGTAAATACCCAGTTCAGGGCTTGGGTTGGACAGTTCTCCAGTGAAGTGTCTGTTCTCTCACACATTGTTAAACTTTTAAATATTTTTGGGTTTACGCTATTATTAATAATCAATTGCAGTTTTATGGTAATAATAATTTGAAAAATCTGGTTTCTTATAATGTTAGTCTCGCTTTGCCTTGCTGGCTGTAAGGACTGAGTTCTGTTGCACATAGCAGTGCTGTGAGGAAGCAGCTTTACAGATTCAAAGAATCTCAAGCTAGAAGGAAGATCTTTTCCATTGCCCAGTGTTTCTCATCCTGATCTCAAAGCTTTAGATGACAAAGAATTCAGTATCATTCAGTATCTCCATAAAAAAGATGTTTTCTCCAGAGCCCTTCAGAGCACATGTAGAATATTGTAAGAGTGGTCTCCTCACTACCACAGTTAACGTTTGCAACCATGGTGATTGCACTCAAGGATCATATCTACTACAGTTTGTTTCCCAAGGGCTTAATCTTGATGCAGAAATTTATGCTTTCCAGAAAACTCTTCTCCACCTATATTGTAGCCTGTATTCTTGCTTTCTAGGTGAATGACTTTGCTATTAGTAGTCACTCAGTGAACCTCTATTGTCTTAACGGATGCTCTATAACACTGAGATTTTTTGATCATTATTTTTCACTCCACCAATTTTTGTTCAGATTCGGATGTTCCTAGTGTTATTTTTTTGAATCACCAATAAAAGTAGCCACAGACCAAGAGCAAACACAGCAAATCCTACACCTCTCATCAACTATAAAGTTCTGGAGACAGGACCTTTCTATGTTTTGTTTCTGATACATCACTTGTTTCTTGAACAAAATATTACTGTACAGTAGGTCTTTGCTTTGAAATCCCATTTGAGATTCCATCATTTGGCTCAGAAGCATCGTTGTCCTTTGGGAACCTGAATTCTCCATTGAAAAGATGATCATAAATGGATGCGTTATTGGAACAGACACATGAAGTGACGCTTCTGCCCAGCAATAGACTTTCATAAGAGAGGAAGTGGTGGGCCACTGTGAGGTGGGCTGGATTTTTTTTGGCACAGCAGACTAAGGAATTAGGAACAATAACAAGCAAAGTGTTTGCCCTCTGAATAACAATTTCTTGATTTCTTTCACCAAAAAGAGAAGGGACTCTTCCAACCAAAACAAACATTCACGTATTTTTGACCTAAAGTCTGTCTCCTTCCTGGAGAGATTAGTGCATGAGAACAATTTGTTTTTGTTCATGCAGTCTGCATTCAGTTTAGGGTTTTTTTTTTTTTGTGCTTAGAGAAAAGAAATTTACGAGTGTTTTGTTGCTGGTCTAATACTTGGTTAAAACTTTTGTTGCATTTAATTGGAATTCTCTTCTGTATTTCTTTTACAGCTTACAGTGGCTCCAAAATTCCTACCAAATACCTTGATCAGTGCAGATTTTGCAGCTAATTATCTCACTAAAATATATGGGCTCACTTTTGGACAGAAACCAAACTTGAGGTAAGGGATTGAGAAGTAAAACAGTAATAGTGTTCTGTCACTGCTTGGATGCAGTTGGTGGGTGATAAGAAATTATCTGGCTAAACCATGTTATTGCCTACTTACGTGTTTTGGAAAGAAACTGACTGTTATTCTCAGCATGAAAGATCAAATAATCTCTCAGACAAACACATTCCAGGGACATTACTAGCTGCCAGGCACTTTTGCATAGATAAAAATTAAATTGTCTCCATTTTATTTGTGTATCAGTTATGAGTTGAAAGGAGCACCTTTGGTTTCTCAAAATGGAGTTTAACTGTACAGAAATCCCTAGTTTTATTTTAGTTCATTCATTTAAAAAGTAGAATCAGGTTGAGAATACAATACTCAGTGCAGTTGAGTTTATATAACTCAACTATACTAAAGCTAAGCACTTCAGCACCTTCCAAAGTGGTTCATACCTCAGATCTGGTTTCAGAGGTCTCTCTGCTAGTTTCAGGTTGTGATTTTCTCAGCTGGATCCAGTGCAGTGCATTGGCCCATCTCAAGTCCAGATGCACAATTGACCACCTCCTGTGAGATATGGTCTTTTCCAAAGGCCTTTTGTGTAACCTGTATGGACATTTCAGCATCTAAATCCTGCAAAGACATCTCAGACTCTGTTGGTAGGAAATTCCACATCCAATTTTGGAAGTAGTTAATAACAGCTGACCTAGATGAGTTCCTAGAGCCCAGCTTGTGATGAACTGAAGAACTGTCCCACAGAATTCCTTGAGAGCTGAAGCTGCTTAGTACTTACTAGGCATTCAGTCTTGTAGGCTCTTGAAAAGCAGAAAAGGCCGAGTCATCGCTGATTTCTGACAATATCTTATAAAAGAAACAAGTTTTATATATGTGTTCTTCCTTAATCTGAGTTGCAGAAGCTGCAGTGTTTTGATTTCATATTAAAATTCTTGCACTTTTCTGAAGAGATTTTCACACTCTTATACCAACACTGGTTTTAATTGGAATAGTAACTCATTGATTCCAAGTTTGCTGATACAAAATCCCAACACAGTTGTTTGAGTTGGTTTGTTTGCCCCCAGCAAAGTTCATGGTCTTAGACTGATTACTTGGAAAGAAAGGTTTTCAGAAAGGCAAATATTTGTGAGTTAAAAGTACAGCTGACCGTGCAGGGTGAACAATATTTTCAGTGTCTCTCTGAACTCCCTGGAGTGTGGGATCACACAGTTGTGTTTCCATACTGAGCCCTTCCTTCCTTTCAGAACGATGTTGCCAAGTTCTCTGCAACTGGTAGAGAATCCAAGAATAAGTTAAAAAAGCACACTTTGACACTGTGCTCTTTTGCAGTTTTAACCTGTCTCTACAATTTTAGCTGCCTTCTACATCTTGAGGTAAACACAGGAAAGGAAGAGGTAATCAAAGTCATAAAATCCTGTAATTTCTTTTGTTAAAGAGAAGTCAAATTCATTTAGCAGGTAAGCCAATGAAAAGCAGGAATAACTTCTTAGGGGTCCGTTATTTTATACATAATTAAAACCTGGGTCAGAAAGAGTGAATCAATTTTTAAAACTCTGACTGGGGAAACTCTTCTTTGGACCAGTCATTTGGTTTTGCATCTATAGCCCTTGCTAAACTAAAGGGCACATTTTAAAACCAAATCTGATTATCTCAAGGAAAGAAGAAAAAGTTGAAATACAGTTTTTAAACAGCTTTCTCTTGGTAAACAAAAAAAACCAGATCTCACTGTCTGTTTAACTTCACATTTTTTCTCTTTCCAACAGATCTGTGTATCTTCATAACAACAAACTTTCAGATGCTGGGTTACCTGATAATATGTTCAATGGCTCTGATAATGTGGAGATACTTATCATGTCCAGCAATTTCTTGAAGTATGTTCCAAAGAATCTCCCTCCAGCACTATATAAATTACACTTAAAGGTAACGACAACAAATTTGTGTTCCTTTATGCTGTGACAAAGTACAGCATTTATATGGGATTCAAACCACACAGCTGAGCCATTCCAGTGCACTTGGAAACATTCCCAGGCCACTGTAAGTCTCCTCTGCTCTATACTCAAACAGTAGCTGTCTCCCACGTCCTTACTTTTTGTTCATAAGTAACAGTGTGTTTTTGCAAAACACCAGAATGCTCACAGGGGACAAAAACTCTTTCAGTCTTTTCAGGGGAATGTACTGTGAATGCCTGTGTGGTAGCACCGGTGGTCTCTTCCCTGCACATGACTGTATTAACAACACCTATTAGTAGCAGAAGGTAGATCATTCTTCACGGCCATCCAGCGATTGGCCTCCCAGTCCAGGTTGCCACTGATGGTGTTTTTCCTGAGGGCTGCTTACCCGCTGCATACCGGCTTTGCTTGTGAACTCATTTCACATAGACTGCTGTTTCCTAGCATCAGTGAGTTTTGTTTGCTACTGAACTGGCAATTCAGACAACACAGAGGGAGTTTGGATCAGTGATTCTTTACTGTTACAACTTCTCCAGCCATACTACAATAGCAGAAGTTGTGGTATTAACTAGTCTCCAGTGTTTTTAATTCCATGTCATCTGATTTTGATAAAAACACTTCATCGTGTCTATGCTACAGATCTCAGCATTGTTAACAATGGGAGAGCTGCAGTGGTGGGAAGGCCTCGTTCCGCCTGCCCCTAGTGTTGACAGCTCCTTGGACGTCTGTAAACTGGAGTCTGTTATCAGCCCCTGGACTTAGGCACTTCTGTGTTGCCTCCAAGCTTTCTTTTCCCCTGAAGGTTTCACCATAAATTCCCATTAAAGTCTTCTAGAAAATAGGTTTCTCCAGCTTCAAAAAAAGACAAACAGTCTGATCCTTTAAATTGATGGAATTTCTCTGCAAAGTGTGAAGTTACTCATCTCTGGCATTTTATTGCCATTTATAGATAATCATTATCTCCCAAAGGGGTCTCAGACTTTGAGGACTATGCTTTGAACTTGTATCCTTCCCTACTGAAACCAGTTGTGTTAAGGGCAGAGAAGAAGAGAGAAATGAGCATTTTGTTTTCAAGTGCACTGCCTGTCAGCAGTAACACCTACCTTGATGTTTAGACTAGGAAAAAAGCAGACCAATGAGAAATGAGAGACAGCCAATAGTGGACCAAAAGGTGTACTTTAGATGTGACAGATCTTTCTTTCACTTTTCATCAAGACATTCAGCCAAATGTGTCTGGGGTGGTATCCACTTGAAGTTACTGGGCACGTGAATCTAGTCCAGTCTGACCATCACATTATTGTGTATTTGTGGATTGTGGGAGGTTACTTTATTTATGCTTTTATAATTCCTAGTGTTTTATATACCCTTTTATAATTCCTGTAGTTTCTGTATAGACTTTCTAAATGGAATTCAGTTTTACACTTTTTGTGTCTGCCTGCTGACTACTCCAAAGCCACACTAAGGCAACAGGAGTAATTATTTCTGAGTCTACATTGTAGGGACTGTGCCTTTTGGGATGCCATTAATGCTGGTTTCCAGCTTCCAACCTAATTTTTCTTTACAGTGAAATCTGTCTTACAAAATCAAGAAATTCTGAGCAAACTCCAGGGGTAGTTACCTAGATTACATTATACATTCACCTATAGGTGGAAGGACTATGAATACAATATAAAATTATCTAGGGAGTGGGGAGCAAATTCTAACTTCTTAGCCCAGAGTTTCCATGACGATTCAATAAAAATAGGTTGTAATATTTCAGTCTACCCTTTGTATTTATTTTTTAAGCAGAATTATAATGTCCCCTGAAATATCCCATGACTATCCCTTTTGAAGTTTAATTGCTTGGTGTTAGTTGAGGAGAACCTGAGTGTCCTATGTTGTTTCATGCCAAATAACGTGCTTTGTGCTTCTGGTGACTCTAGAACAACAAGCTAGAGAAGATTCCCAAAGGAGCCTTCAGTGAACTTACAGGTCTGCGGGAGCTGTATTTACAGAATAACTACTTGACTAATGAAGGAATGGACAATGAAACTTTCTGGTGAGACCAAGATCTGTAGTTTGTACCTCTGTGTGTACCTCTGTGTCTGCCTACCTCCTCTGGTACAGTAGTACATCTACTGAACAAAGTACCTCTTTAAAAGTGAATTTATTAAAACTGCACGACAGGTTGCATTTTTCTATTAAGTCTATACAAAAAGTCTTAGATTCAGATGCTGCCATCCAAGAGGAAAGGTCTGTGCGAGCAGTTTGAATTCACAATGCAGAATACTTTTATACAAAAGACACAACGCTGAACATCAGACTGCGTCACTCTCTGATTGCCACAGACCAAATCACACCAGGTACTAAGTGCCTTCTGGGAAAAGGCCACCTAGAACAATGTGGGAAGCTAGTGTCTGTTCTTTCAAACCAGTTAAAAGTGGGATTACTTGGGGCTTTCCAGTTCCAAGGGCAGTTTACCGGAAGTTAAGGGCAGACCTTCATCTTCACTGAAGACAATTCTGTGTTTCTGTGAAGGTAACCAGAAGGCAGCCTGAGATACACAGCTGTGAATCCATGGCACAGCTGTACCCCAGTGCAGATGGGGTAGGCAGAGATGCAGTGGTGCTGCTCAAGAGCCAGATGGCTGCAAAAGCTTTGCTACAAACTGGTGCAACAGAAACAGCCTTTGGCTGTCCTAAATTTAGCCTGGGACTTAGCACTTCAAAAAGTTAACATTTGTGTCTCTGCTTATACTGAGTGCTGCTGCCCTTGTTCTACCTGAAAAAAACAGATTGCCTAATCTGTCCTGCCAACACTTAATCTGTTAACTTTCTGATCTCCAGATATGAACGTGTATTGAACTGTGCTTTCCTTTTCCACTTCCCACTCCCAGAAACCTCCCTTAGTAATTAGCCATAGCCATGTTGTGTCCACCTCCAGGTCACTTTGGATGTGCCATTTCTGTTTCTTCTTTGATGAATAGGGTACAGTGGCTGTAGCTAAGGCACCAGTGGCGGTCAGCAGAGGGGTGGGTATGTCCCTTGCTCTCATACTGTCTGTACAGCGCAGCACAGTGCTATTGAGATGTACCCAAGCCGGGGAAACGCTACAACTTGCAATGAATGCTTTGCCCAGAGAGTATTTGCTCATTCAGAGCATGCTTGGATAGCTGTAAAGGGCACTGTAGTAACCAGTAAGTAATGTCTGTGATGCTTTAGTTTGCACACTTCCTGAAAACCTCCTAGTCATCTCAGTGGATAGCGTTGCCCTGAAGATTAAAAGTCTTGTTTGAACTGAGAAACTGACTTGAAATACAAGGGAACACAGGGCTCCTTTGTGCCACTGAGCCACATGCAGTTGGTATAAGTGGCTGGTCTGAGGATTTAGTTTAGCTTCAACTGAGTCTGTGGATTCCAGATTCTGTAGCTTACACAAAGCAGCTCTAGCCCTGACTCACTTCCATAATGCTGGGGGGTCAGGAGAAGTTCACTACCTTAACCTAGGACACTGAATTAGCATTTCTGCTTTTCATAAGAGTAATGTTTTCATCTAAAAAGCAGACTTGCATTTCAGTGTACACTTTCAGAGAGACAGAAAATTACTCATGCTCAGGCTACCTTTTTGTGATGCCGAGAGCAAAATTCTTTGTTCTACCGGTGCTCTCATGGCATCTTTCTTGTGGTATTTGCTCACTGAAATTGCTCATTTGTTGCAGTCATTTGTTGTGTGAAGTGAGAGAACAGTAGACTGAAAAACTGACCTCAGGTGTCAGCCTGGTGGCAGTTTGGATGTCTCTGGATTCTAGCAGGTTCTCTTGCTGGTGTGGCTGGGGAGCAATGGCAGCACCTAGTCCTAACCCCTAATGGCAGTATGGGAGCTCCTTGGTTTGCTGTCCACATCAGTCATACCATGAGACAAAAAAAAAATGAGGTAGCAGGAGCTGTGCTGGTAAAAAGAGTCTAAAGTAAAGATTGTAAAATCCTAGGGGAAGGTGGTTATCATTTCGTCTTGCAGAATCTAAATGGAGAGTGTTTTCTTTCCTGCTTTCCAAAGGAAATTGTCTAGTCTTGAATATCTGGATTTGTCCAGCAATAACCTCTCACAAATCCCAAGTGGTTTGCCTCGAAACATCGTCCTCCTCCACCTGGAGAAGAATGCAATTAAGGTGATTGGCAGAGATGTCTTGACCCAAATTAAGAACCTGGAGTATCTTCTGCTCCACAATAACAAATTAAAAGCCCGAGGTATTCACCCGTTAGCCTTCCACGGCTTAAAGAAGCTGCACACTGTCCACCTGTACAACAACATGCTGGAAAGGATTCCCAGTGGGCTGCCCCGGCGCGTGAAAACACTTATGATCCTTCATAACCAGATCTCTGAGATTAACAGGAATGACTTTGCTACCACTTACTTCCTTGAAGAGCTGAACCTGAGCTACAATAAGCTCAAAAGTCCCCAGATCCATCGGGAAGCCTTCCGTAAACTGAGGCAACTGAAATCCTTGGATCTTTCTGGAAACAATCTCCACACGGTGCCCTTTGGCTTTCCAAAGAACTTGCAGGTTCTGAAGCTGAAGGAGAATGAGATAAGCATCATCCCGAAAGGGACTTTGTCTGGGATGACAAAACTGCGGGAACTGTATTTGAGCAACAATAAACTGAAAATAAATTCAATTTATTCAAGAGCGTGGAGAGAACTCAGCAGTCTCCAGGTAGAAACATCACCTTCTCTAATTGTTTTAGTAGTGCTGATGTCCTCATCTGTCTGCCTAAGCCAATTTGTATAGTGCCAATACTAGATACGCTTGGTCCTCATGTTTTGGGCTTGCTTTGTAAGTACTACACCCTCTGTTTCTAGAGTAGAAATGTTGTGCTGTTGTGCCAGAGATGGGTACCTCCCCCTGTGGACCAGGGCAGTGGTCCACCACCTACTGCTAATTTCAGGAAATGTAAAGATATCTTTGTTCCTGAACCCTGATGGTGTCCTATGTTTTCAGATAAGCATTAGTGAAGGTTGTCATTACAACTGAAAATAGGCCTTTCAAATAGCTTGTCTCCCAAAAGATTTAAAATCATCCCTGAAGAGAGACAGCAGGAGGAAGGAACGCATAAACAAAAACTCTTAATTCGCAAAGCCCCCACATCAGCTTATAGTCAGACAGGCCAAGCTGTAGGATTTAGCAGCTCAGCTGGCTAAGGCACCTGGATAGCAGCTAGGAGGTCTGGATTCAATCAGCAGTCTTCTCATTTGCTTAATTGTTGGAGAAAGTTAAACACAAACCATAAGGCAGGCAGGAGCAATCACATTTGTGCTGTGCAAAATGACCTTTCAAAATCGTTACACTGGCTGAAGGATTTGTCTGCCTTTCCTTTTAGGCAACAGCCTGTTTCCTGCAGTAAAAGGTATTACCTGTGTCATATGGCAACCATCAAGGGTGCTTATGGTTAGGTCACTGTACAGGCAAAGTGTGTACATCTCAGAGCAGATCAGGACTGAGGGACATGGAGTGTATGTCACATACATGCCCCAGTGTGTTTTCTGACAATCCAAACATTTATCACTGTGATTATTTCCCTTTCTCTTGTTGCTGAGAATAAACAATAGCTTGGTTTTCAGTTAATGTGAATCAGAAATGGTATCTGTAGAGCTGTTGGTCTGCATCAGCTGCAGATTTTGTCCATGGCTTTAATAATATGGTTTGCATTTGTTTGGTGCTTCACTGGTATGTGTATATATATGTGTGTGTGTGTGTGTGCAGATGGATCTAAGATGAATAGTCTGGAAGGAAGATGCTGTTGAGTATTACAGATGCTGGAATTGTTTCACTGCAGTAGCTTAATCACATGTAGACACTGTCACCTAATCAAACAAAGTTTTTTCAAACAAAAATGGGTCATGGGACCTGTTAGGCAACTTGAGTTGTTGATTGGAATGAGAAGCTTTCCTCTTCAAAGGCCTTCATGTTACTTCTGTTCTGCTGTCACTCCCTTGTAGTCAGCATCAAGCCAGAGTAACACGTTGCTGAATCGAACGTCGGCCCTTCAGTTGTACCTAGCCTGCAGCAAACCCTGTTCATATTAAATAAGGTCAGGATAATAGCACATACTTAAAATTCTGTTAGACTAATGGTGGATTTTTGGCCATTGCTTTTTTCTGGAACAGCTTTACTACTTGTTAGTTATTTCCTTGATAGTATATATGAATCTTTTTTATCATTAAGGGCTTAAGTGTGCAATTGGTTTACGAGATGATGCATTGGAGTGGAGTTGACAAATAACCATCACATAAAATCCTGACCGTGCATGTACTTAGCATATGCTTCGGTCCACACCGTTTCCATGGAAATCAGGGAAGACTGTCTGCAATTGCCAAACTAGACATTTACATAATTGTTTGCCAGCCTGGGATTATGTGGAGAATAAAACCCCTGAAATCATGACAATCATTTGCAAAAGCATAGCTTTTAATAATGTGTAACTGGTGTGTCAGCTTGGTGCTGTGAAAATGGTATGGTACAAGATAGCAAAATGCTCTTATTGATCTGTTTTCTTGCATAAAATTAATCTGAGACATATGGTCTTTGGTCCTGATATCTTAATAAATTCTCCATGTTAGAATATTTCCAGATGTTTTTATGTGTATCTCTAACTAGTCACCAACCTTAGCTAGTGAAGTGTTTGCAGTAGCAGCTTCCAAGAAATTCTCATGCATATCTGAAACCCAGTCTGCTTTTAATTCACTCAGAACAGGCATGGCCTGAAGCCTGGGGACAGAGATAAATGTTGGAACTTCTAAGCAAAACAGCATGTCTCATGTGAAATCACGATGCTAAAAGGTAGCGTGAGAGAGCAGAATTGTCATGACCATGCTTACCTTGATGCAAATCAGAGATAGATAAAACTAGTTTATGCTATAATAAATACCACTGCAGTTCTTCCCCCACAAACTCAAACTGCATGGCTGACAATTTGCCATTTCCACTGTTCACACGGTGTTTGTCATTTTCCTGACCTTACCAGAGGGGCGAGATTCTGAAGCAGACTCACCGAAGTACCATCTGAAAAATAAAGTCTGTTTCCATATTATTTTCAAAAACAACAGACACTTGATACTCTTTGCATAAATATATCCCTGCAGTGTTACCATGCTATGTTTATGTGCACATACATGTATTTTTATAGACTTATGTGTGTGTGTATATGAAAACAATGGATAAACTCCCAAAGGAGGGGGTTGTGTGTATAAAGCCAGGCTTTGGAATCTGTTTTGTTGTCAAACTTAAATTTGTTTTTGGAGTATTGCTAATATTTAAATGCAGTTATTTATTTCACCCCTTGTTGTTTCTTCCTTGCAGTCACTAGACATGGCTGGCAACCAGCTGACTTCTATCCCATCAGGACTGCCAGAATCTCTAGAATATCTGTATCTTCAGAACAACAAGATCACAACAATTTCAGAGAATGCTTTTGAATCCACACCCAAAATAAAGGGGATTTACCTCAGGTAAGCTCAAGTTTCTACTTCATGACACAAGATTTTTTTTTTTTTCTTCTTCTTCATCCAGCTTATAATTGCTTACTTAGAAAAGAACTAAAATCATAACTTTTCTGAATGAGCAATTTTGTTTTATAGTAATGTATGAGGAAACTGTGTTCATCTGCTGAGAAAAGACATGGATACACATACTAAACTCTTTCTGTTTGGACCGTGTGTCCTTTCTGTGCTTATTGGAATGGATTAGGCATGTTAGAAATACTGGGAAATTAAAGTTTAACAATATGTCATATTCCATTATTCAGCTGTCATATAAAAGTTTACAGTCCACTCGTAGGACTGCAGCTTTGCCTGTGTCTCTTAGCCCTAGATTTTGACAAAATCCCCCTCTAGTGAGGTGTGTATGACTGATCTTGAAGTTGTGCACATGCTCTTGATAGTTTTGTCAGAAGCAGATGACAAGTTACAACTGTGACAGTTATGTAACTAAGTTCAGAAGCTTTTCTGGGTTTTTCTCTACTCAGATCAGGACTTCACTTTTTACAGGTGACAGATACTGCCTTTGGTTACATATAATGTAAACACAGTAATGTAACTCATTTAAGCAGAGATTTATACCACAAGAAGTGAAACAATCTGGACCAGTAATGTATTCCATTTTGGTCTAATGGAACATTATTGAAAATATTGCTTAGAAGTAATTTATGAATGCCTACAGAATATTTGATTAAGCTGATCCAATGGGTATGTTCAAAGGCAGCTGCCTGCTGCACAAGACTAAGTATGGCCTTATTTTGTCTGTAGGCAACTAAAGCGTTCTGTAGTTCTGAATAGTTCTGAAGCATACCTTTTTGGATGAATTATTCCATACCAAGCAAATAAAATTACAAAGTCTGGTGTAAATTAGAACAGTCTGTCTATTCAGCTGCTCACATTTATGAGATTTTAGTGAATGCTTGGATGCAGACCAGAAACCACATACCACCTTCTATATTCCTATATAGAGGGGAAAAAGGAATTTGCAAAACTACTTTGCTAGCATATATGAGGCAACTGCACCCAAGCTAAGTTGTATTTCTTAATGTGGTCTATTAATCGCTGAAATGCTGTGAAACAATAATATACATTATTGTATATTATTACATTAGACAGAATATGATTTTAAGCATGTTTGAGAGTAATGGACCAAGCAGTATATGTGAAAGGTTCTAAAATTGCAGATTAGTTTATTTATGTTCTTGGAAAGCTAAATAACAGATGAAAAATTACTGCATGCTGCTTTTTGTTTCTGAAGGGCTACTTTATACCAGTATTATTAATTAAATTATCAAGGCATGACAGAGAATCTCATGAAATCAAGCTGCACCTTGAAATGTGGTCTATGGAGCTGATGACTTTCCTCTCTGGGAAGGGGAAAGCAAAATACTAAGAGAAAGAATTTGTGAGGGAGGAATTCCAGTATTATGATTTTTTTTGCCTTGCAGAATACATTTAGAGAGGGGAGAATGAGGGGCTGGGGTGGAGAAAAGTAGGAGTCCTTTTGAAAGCTTGGTCGGTGAACTGGCAGTCAGTGGGAGATACTTCATGTTTCCCAGTGTTTTCCTGCAAGGTGCTTTGACAGAGTGCTGTCAGCAAACTTTGTTCAGTCACTGCATTTCCCTGCTTGCTGCTTGGTACCTGCTTTCCCTTCCTTTTACTATCCAGAGGAGTCAGTACTAGAGCGCTGTTGTGGGTCAGTGTGAAGTTAGAGTAACTTGTGTCAGTGTAAGTCAGAGTAACTCTGCAGGATGGTTTCCTCCTAGTCTCCTCATTTCTGTGTTGGATATAACAATGAGTTTATCGTAACAGAAAGGCCCTTCTGTTTGTTTAAAGGTTTAATAAGATTGCAGTTGGAGCACTGAAGGAAAGTACCTTCCAAAACCTACAGCACTTACAGGTACTGGATATTGAAGGGAACCTTGAATTCAGCAACAGTTCAAAGAATAAGGATGACTCAGAAGAGGAAATCGAAGATGAAGAGGAGGAGGAGGAGGAAGAACTGAGATAAAATGTGAACTCACACAATCACATCATGTGGGAGGTAACAGCTGTGGTTTAGTTACATCAAGTACCCAGTTCACAGACTCTTGTGTAAATAATTCCAGTTTACAGGTATGACTGAAACATAACAAGTGAGTGTCTGAGCCCTAGACTCAAAGGCTTCCACTAAAACATGACTGGGAATTGCAGAATCAAAAAGGGTTGAAAATACATTATTTTGTAAAACAAACCAGTCAGTATATATCATTGTTTTATCAGAGGCAGTGGCTTCTGCTTATAGCCACAGCAGACTCACTAGGTAAATATGAACTACTTACTAATTCTGATAACAAAAAATGAAAAGGTATTTCATGGTATTTTTAAGCAAGTTGTTCAATAGAATAACAAACTGTGAAGCTTACTGTTGCAGAAGACCATGTGAGCTGAAAATGGATTAAAAAAAAAAATAGACAAAGGAAGATAGACCCATCAGTGTCTGTCTGTTAAAGATGGCGTTAAGATTACAGCCTCTATATAAACCAGTCCTTAAATCACTGACCAATCAGAGTGGGAAGATAATGACATACTTGGCGTATTTCTTATGGAAAAATACCTACTTCAGGTCACTTTTGGAGGTGGTTTGATGCTTGGTCCAGGACAGCCAGTTCTCACAACAGCCCGGGCTTTTGCTTCTGATAAGTCTTAGTGAGGGTTCATTGCTCACTTCACCCAGATTCACTGAAAGGCCTCTGGGCAGTTACAGGTTGTGATTGCTGCTGACTTTGATTCCAGACTGGTAATTGAAATTAAGATCTCACTATTCCATAAACAATCTGCCCAGCCACTCAGTCTCTCCAGTTGAACCCCTTTTCAGAACAGATGAATGGAGAATGATGTTTGAAGAATATGCATTTTTCCATAAAAAGAACAGGAATCCGCTTAATGCATTTCTTAAGTATTTTATGTTCAAAGGTGATCTAATTCAGGACACTACTCCCTACTTTTGGAGATCTAAACTCTAAGACTTGGAAAAAAAGTTTAGTTTTGTCCCTAATCACCATTTTGTCATGGAGAATGACAGAAGGAATTGCTAGGGCTAGTGCTAATAATGCTGAAAAGGTAAGATGTTGGAGCTTGAAAGGGGCAGAAGCTGCTTGGAAAGACAAACATTAGACCTCCTGGCTGGGCTATATGAAAACTTTGTGAAAGAAGAAATAATTTCTATCTACAGACTTAGAGTAAATATAACTTATGAATCAATGCATCTGTGGTTTGGGGCACATGTGACACGTCAGCAGGTACTAAGTTTAGCATAATCTGAATTCTGTATCCCATTACATAATTAATTTTGTTTTTCTGATCTTTTGCAGGAAAGCATATGGAAAATTACATATATGCCTATGTGTATATATCTATATTGATATACAGAGAACACTTAGCAAAATACGGAATGAATTATGCAGAAACTGTCACGGCACTGGGCCAGGCTCACAGAAGACAGTGTGTTACAGTGCCTTATTCAGGGAGAGACCCTGAATGCCTTTCCAAAGCTTCCAAATCATCTTATACAAGACCCAGGATCATAAGGGATTGCTCTGGAACTCACAAAAGCTGGCTTTTGTTTCTTCTGTTTCTCTTCCTTCACTGTTACCATCTGTAATAACAATATGGAACTGTTTGGAACATGTGCCTTCAAATGCTGGTTTTGTCACTGCATTTTAAGTGAACCATGTATTTGCTTCTTTTCTTTTCCTCCACCCCCAAGAAGCTGTTGTTGATCGAGTGAGGTGGATATTTGCAGTAGTTTTATGTGTGGAGCAGTATATGAGGCATTTTGGTCATCAAGCAGTAGTAATAATTCTGGATGCAACTATTCCTGTTATAACAATGTGTATATTTTGGATGAGAAAAAAAAAAAGTAAGGCTGGATCCCATAATATTTTATCTCTACTGCCAAAGCCTGCACTATATGCCTGTTTTAGAAAGGTTTTAAGATAAAACAATTGCTCTTGTGAATTTATATATATAAAAAAATCTGTATGTCTGCCTTCCAGAATTTTGGTAAAGTTTCTGTCTTGCTGCTGTTTGCCCATGTGGCAGTTGTGTGAATGACTCCAAAGATATGTCCAGAAGATTAACAGGAAGCATTTTAATATATGTGGTAAATTTTTTCACATACTGTTTATCATTCACATTAAGGTTCAGAAGTGAGTCTAATGAAGCAAAAAAGATGGGAGTGTGGGGTGTCTTGGGAGAAAACTGCTAAGCATCAGAAGTGTCTTTGTTTAGTTCAGGTCTGGAGAGAGTGCCTGCTGTCATGCATGCTTTAATTAATTCTCAGCTCCTGTTGGAATCATGAAAAATAAGGAAAACAAGGAAAATAAGACCGACAGAGGTACCTGGATGGCAGGCTGTTTAGTTGATTATAATATCCTTCATCTGAGGTAGCTAATCTGCTTGACAAAATGGTCTTTTCTTTTGAGGATTTCTGACTGAACACGTGTTGTTTTGCACACTGCATTCCAGGATTTACTTGGAAACACAGTTGGCTTAGTTTTTAACCAGCTGTTTTTCCTGCTGGAGAAGTTCCACACTCTCCCTTTGGGTTCCCATAGCACATGACAGTAATTTCAAGCTGATATTTCCTACCTTAGACAATTCAACATGATCATGAATCACAGAAGGAAAGATTGCTTCCCCCACAAAAATAAAAGCTTGGCTCTAAAAATTGCAAAAAAAACCCCACAGTTTTAAATTTCAGCTATAGAGCTGAGCTGTAAAATAGCCTTCCAACTGACTTTTGGGATAGATTCCTATGTAAAGTGTTTACAGGATATAGCTCCAGTCAGTTGGCTATCTCCACCCCACCCCAGTGGAAGTTTTGCCACTCTCGGGGGAAACAGACACATTTATTACACTCCTGAACAAGGGGAGAATATGCAGATTTGTATGGTTTTATGGAGAGCTCTTTATCTTTCAACTTCCATCCCTTACACTGATTCTGTGAGAAGTCAGGTGCCCCAGACTCCTCTTGAATCCAGGAGTCTGACTGGTGAAGGTACATGTTGGTTCTTTGCAGAATCAGGCCCAATATTTCTGGATGATACATATACACTGTTAAACTTCTTAAGTGTCGGCCTTTGCCAGAGGAGACATGCCTACAGTTGAAGTGCATATCCTGTAGATCAAGTAGAGGTAAGAAACCCTTTTCCAAGTTTATTTCAAAGTAATTGCACACCCAATCTGTCATTTAAAGGGGACAGTGTTTTCCAGCAGGAAAAAAAAGATACCCCTCTTCCCCAGTAAAAGCCTCGACCTCCCCAAGAGGGATGTCTTTTGATTGTCCTGTAAAAGATTGATGAGGGAGAACCAGAAAGAAACAACACAAGCATTGTTTTCATATAAATTTCTTCCTATGAATTGCTTGGATTTGGGAAAGAGAATAGAAAGTTGTGAGGCTAAAAGAGATGTATGGGTAGGGAAGACTTGAAGTCTAAAACATTCAATGGCAGCTTTAATCTTAAGTATTCATTTGCACATGCTTGGTGTTTATGTGTGGTCCATAGCAACTGAGGCTGAGTTTATTTGCTGTTTTTCTTTTAAAGGCCCCGTTTACTTATTACAGAGGATACAGCACAAAATGAGGGGGAAATGGGATTTTTCTGAGACAGGATATGATTTTTCACAGCAACAAAAAACAGGTGCTAAAACCATCCCCTGGATAAGGAGCTTTTATTTCAGTCGGTGGGCAGGCAGCAGCCCAGCTGCAGCCGCCATGGGGATGGGCCGTTCTGCAGCTGTTCTCGCCCCGCTCCCTGCGCGCTCGGCCTTCTCCCTCCCGTGCCCATCCCTTCTCGAGGCCCGGTGCACACAGCGGCTTCTCCCTACCCCCTCCCGCCTCTGCAGGCCCTGCCCTCGCTCCTGCTCACACCGCTCCCCTCCGGGGAACCCACTGCCTTGTTATTTGGGGGCTCCTGGGGAAAAGATGCCAGGGGTAACCATCTTCCCCAGAGGTTTTCTCTCCCCATGAGCAGGTTACGGCCCCTTTTCGCTCCCTGGGTGTTGAGAGGGGCTGCAGGGCCCGCACTGAGGTCCTGGGGGTCAGACTGGATTTGGGGAGTCTGTTTCCCTCTGTCCAGAGAGGCAGAGGGCTCCTCTTACCCAGAAAGGGCAAAAAGGCCCCACAAAGGAGCTAGCGCCGTCCCGCTACTGTGAGGAGCGGAGAAGCCCTGGCCGTGGCTGCTTCTCTGGGGAGAGGGCGGTGCCACAAGGCCGAGGTCCCCCCTCCTCCAAGATGGCGCCCTGTGAGCTGCTCTTCAAGGAATGCCAGGACGTCGAGGGTGACGAGCAGTCCCCAGCCTTGGCCGGCAGGAGGGGTGAGTTGTGGGGGACACCAGCAGCCGTGCTGCCGGGGAGTGAGGCAGGGTGAGGGGTTCAGGGGTCAAGCGCTTTTGTGTTGTGGTGAGGGGGCTCCTGTTCTGCATCAAGGGCCGTACCACACCCTGCTGTGGTGTTTGGGGTTTAAGTGTTGTATTTAATGAAAAGGAGGTGCTCTACACACTATGTAGATACTGTTCTAAGGATTAGTGAGTTAAGAAAGAAAAAAGACAACTCCAAAGGAAAACTTTTGACAAAATATGAATGGGGTTGTGGTGGAGCAGAAGGGAGGCTGCAAACTGCTCCCTTGGGTGAATGGCGGCAGCTCCTAACGAACTGCAGGCCTCTGGCAGCAGCACATGTCCGCGGGGCTGCTTCCCCCAAGAGTTGCCAACCACCCTCCTTGCAGCTGGCGCTGGGTCAAGTGGCTGTGCCAGGCTGAACATTTGATGGATTTTCTGAACAAAAGAATAGCTGCTTTGAGAGCTTGGAGATTATTTTTGTTAGCTCCCTCCTATAAATCCTACAGGATTGTCCATTAAAAGGGCAGTTGGGGAAAGGATCCTCTGACTCCTGCAGGTGCTGAAGAGCTGGGCTGGCAGGCCTGCTGCTAACGCTTCTATGGTACAAACCCCCCTCTCCTCTTCTGCTTTGCAAGACAGATAGAGGGGAGGCTTTCCTGAAAAGGCTCAGGATCTGCAGTAGCAGAAGTTAGGTACATGCAGGAGTGAGGCTACAGACCGGCATTAATAAAGTGAATGAGAATGACAAGTGTCCTCCTCCCTGGGACCCAACTGCTATTTCTGCTCCTCAGCAGTCCACAGAGAGTGGGGAGGCCGGAGGGGTCTGTTCTAAACTTCTCAACTGTTTCTTTTGACAGTGGTTCCTTGCAGTTAGTAAGAGTTTAGTCTGATAGTTTGTGACCATGTTGAATGGGTCCAATAACATTGTTACAGTTTTTGCTTGCAAAGAAGTTGTAAGAATAAAGACATATTTTGCAAATAATACTTTTGATGGGAAGTAGTGTCTTGGAAAGCTTCTATAATATAGTCTAATATCCTATTAATTGTTTTCACTCTGTACTGTAATATTGGTGAGTCTTTATTCCTGGGTTTGGGAATAGTTAGCCCAAAAAGTTCAACATATACAGAGTTTTGTATAATACAAATTCAGCCTCATTTTTCAACGTATTTCCTTCTCTAATGGATTAATTTATGGGGGTCATTGTAATTGCTTTATTATGCCGTTAATATAAGAACAGTGAGTAAATTCCTGAAGAACTCTTATTTCCTTTAGTGAGGAAAATATTGGTGTGTTCTGTGGCTCTGATTCATGCTGCTATTTTAAAATCAGCCAGCTGTGAGATATATGTGGAGGCACTGGACGATAAATGTGTTCTAATAATCCAGTATACAAAGTGTTTCCATAAAAATTCTTCAGTAGTATCCAAGGACATTAAACAGTCCATCAATAAAGTCATTCTTTAAATTGTTTTGAATCTGGCAAAAGCTGTTTTAATGCACAGTTGTACAGGCTCTCTCAAGTTTTCCCCATGCTAATTCCAGAATCTGTTTTTAGCATATGATTATGATACTGCTGAGAATGTTGCTGCCGATAAAAAGTTAAATTGATTGGCAATATTCTCAGCTACAATTGCAGACAACAAATTAATGAGTCTCATGCTTTAATTAGTTGGGATATATTTTTGTGTTTGTTGACAGTAAATCAAAGAAATTAGCTTTAAAAAACTGTTACTTAGGAAATATCTTTTATACAGGGTTAAAATTAACTTTGATTACTTTTACAACACTCTAGATCTCTCCCATTCTTTGTGGTGGACCTCTGTTTTGTGTCTGTTTTATTCAAATGCAGCAGTGGGATAAAACTCAAAGGACTTTACTGATGTGCTGAAGACAGTAGAGTGGCTGCACCATGAGGCACCCTCATTATCTAGAGCTTAAAAGATTTGACTCTGGGATACTCACTCTGGTTGTTCCTATTCTCTCCGTAAGCGGGTAGGAAGAACTAAAGTGAATCCTCCAATGCCAAACCAGGCAGGAACAACCAAGGTGAGTCTTCCAGGGTGTTCCCACCTGCTTTCAGAGAGGGGATGCGCAAAACAGCTGGGATGCAGATAATCTCTAATACCTTTTATGAAATTTATTCTGGAGAGCTGCAGATTACTTGTGCAGAAAGTATGGTATAGAGCTACAATTAGTTCTGTGCACAGCACTCATGAGAAAACAACTGAGAATGAGCAGTCACAGGGAAATTCACTCTATCGGAGGAGAGCTTTGAGACTTTCTGGTAGAGATAGTTCAAACCACAGTGCTAAACTGATATGAGTTAGTTCACAGTGCTAAACTGGTACCCTCCTCTCCATCCTGATTCCTCCCTCCCCAGATATTTGGTTGGGAAGGATTTTTGTGACAGAGGTGCTTTCCTCTGTTACAAAACCTGAGAAGATTGTATGATTTCTAAAACAAACATCTTGTATTTACTGATTTAAACTATCAATAAAATACAGACTACCCAAATCTCTGTACTTCTGAGTTTGTTTTCAAGTGAGTTCATGAAATATAAAAGAACTATTTAAATACTTTAAATGAAAAAGTAGGTGGAAGAGGAGGGTTGAAAATACTCAGTTTGACTTAGTTCTGTAAAATTTCCATGTGTTTTTAATATTCTAGTGGTAAAACCCAATAAAACCACTAGAAGCAATGAAATCATAATGAAACATCTCAAGGTCAATCTTGTTTTTCTTTTGGTTTTGCCATTTAGCCCATCCAGTACTTGAGGCAGATGTAATGTGAGATATCTGTGAACATAAAGCACTTCTTATTTTGCTTCTCCTGCTTTTTTCCATCTTATTAAAATACCATTCTTTGGGAAATAATAATAAAAGAAAAAAGATAGAGATATTATATCCTTATTTGGAAAGTTCAAAAGCAACAATTATCTACAGTAATTTTCATGTAGTGGGTCAAATCCTGTTTCTCAGCCAGTGTTGTGTGCAGACACATACAAATATATGTTTCATTCCTAAATGAAATGGAAATATATCTTTGTGATGAAAGATGACTGCTTTTAAAGTTAACAGATGCAGAACTCTGTACCTTACAGAAGAAAAACTCCTGTGATGGAACCTGAAAAGCAGAACTGAGCACAACTGTAATTCCCAGCGGCATGGGAAGTCTAGGGGTTTGTAATGGCTTAATTGGAAACATTTCAGGAACAGTATTTGCTTGATTTTTTGCTTGTGTTTTGCTGGTCTGAATGCTTTATACTAGTTTGGAAGAAAGGACAGCATGCCTACCACCGAAAGTCTTTGTGAGAGTACAAGTAAGTTTTCATCATAGGAGAAGGTGGACTTGTTTCAGTAACTGCATAGTCTGTTCCAGTAGTTTTAGGTGAGCGAGAGGTAGCCAAGAAGTAGCTGTGAAGGGGTGGCCAGTGAGTCACAGATGCTTGTGATACCTGCAGAGTTGTCTTTTGTGGCTGGCTGCAAGCAGAAGCTTTGTGAGGAGAGCAATGCTTTTCTCCATCCCTGCATCTCCAGCTGTTGGTACCCTCTCAACTTGGAGCCAGCAAGGAATGAAGGTTTGATTCTATTGCAGAAGTGATGATTAAACACCCTTTACCCAGCAATACTCACCATCTTGTCTTCCTGAAGCCTTCTTTATTCGTTCCCCAAAATACCACTCTGTCAGTAACAGACCACTGTGATTTTACTTTGACAGCCTGTAAAATATCTAAAATATCCTGGGGCACAAATCTGCCAAGTGTCTCAGCTGCGCCAAACCCATTCCCATTTATCATCTTCTAGGCTATGGAGGTACAACTGTTGCTATTTTATAAATGATGGAATCTGAGATTTTGTCACTTAAAACAGGAGCCTGGCAATTCCTGTGATTATTGTGAGTAGCGATCCTGTGCTTCTAGAGAGATAGACGTGACTAATCCAAGGTAATCATATGAGTCCCCTTTGATGTGTTATATAACTGTCTCAGTCTTCAGCTGGTTAATCCTTACCATGCAACACTCAGTTGAATTAGAAAACTACTTTTTCTCTGTTTAAAGATGGCAAGCAAATCCCACATTCTTGTGGTCACTTGACTGTGAGATCACATGAGGTCTGAATAATGAACTGAACATAAGCAGTGACCAGCATTCCTATTCTATTGATCTCATTCATTTGGGATTTTGTGGGATAAACCCTCTTTTAAATTCCAGAATTATCAACCAGTATTCTCCAAAGTAGCTAATGAGAAATGTAATTTTGATCATATATTGCCTCCTTAGTTGTATATGAAATCAGAGGCTAAAGTGAGATATTGAATACATTTATAAATCTAATATTTCATTTGCAGCTTGACCCTTAGTGAATGGATGCATTAAATTTATCTATTCTGGAATTTCTTTTCCACATGTGGCAGAGTCACATATTTTACAGCCATTATTATTGCGAAGAGATGTCCACTGCAAGACAGGCAGCAGTAGCATCCCTGTAGAAAAACCTACATTGCTTTTTCTCCCCACTGTATTTAGTTCTCAGCTGTAGACCTGTGATCTCAGCCAGCTTAGTGCCTGGAGGGGAAAACCAGCAATTCCTTATTGCCACTGTGACTGCAATGAAAGATGGCTGTCCTGTGGTGAAAACACACCTGGTTGTTCAGTCCCACACATAGGAGTACTTAGCACTGGGCGAGATCAAAAGCAGCCTGAATTTTCCAAATTCAGTTCATTTCCCAGGTTACACATTTTGATCGCACACATCAACCACCTTCTGCTAGTAGTTACCTCATTTTTATGGAAAGCACAGAAAGGACTGAGGTCATTTCCAAGACCATACATCTGGCTTGAAGATGAAGCTTTCTGTCTGCTTTGAAAGTATTACAGATCAGTTCACTCTTGGTAAAAGGGGACTAAAATTGAGGTTGGTTGTAGAATTGAAAGTGAGGGCTCAGCAAAGGGGGATGTTACAGAGTTACTGTATTTTCTAAGTGCCTTAGAGTTGCTAGTATAGCATGGAGGGCATCTACAGCATAATGTTTTGTCTAATTACTTAGATCATTTTAATTGTATATTGTAATACATGTTGAGGTGGTACAAATAAGCTTAGCTGCAAGTAAGTAATTTAAGTGGCATCAATTAAGACTAACTGAAAATATGTGTAATTTCTGTCTTTGTGTTGGCAACCAAAAGCTCCTGGGAGTTAGTGGGATGCATAAGTGCTCTGGTTGTGTCTCTCCCAGTTCTAATTCTTCTACAAAGATTTGTTACAGCAGTTAGTTCAACACTTCAGAACTTCTTTGGCATTGGCACAATCTTCAAGAACCTGTTTTAAGATGTTTTTAATGATATATAATGCTACTACAGTCTGCAGTGGCTTCTTTCCTCTCAGTAGTATCTGTAGAGCAATGCAGTTACTTGCAAATTAACCAGTACAAAACAATGTGTCTCCAATATGCATGTGTTAATTTGGGTTACTTCCCAGATTATTTCTTCCCTTACTGTATACAATGCACCATGCTTCTTAATTAACTTGTCTCCCTCCTCAACACTCTCCCCTAGTGTGTCTTGAGTATATTTTAATTGGCTACGTTCCCTTTCTTTTTAGCAGAGGTGGGGGGGAACTTCAAAATAAAGTTGAATGTTGCCAGTTAAGAAATGCGTTCTTTCCACGTATACTTTCAAGTATTCCATCCAAACTCTTGTAATTAGTGATTGATTGGTTGACTAATTGATTGATTTTTTTAATATAAAAGTTTTGCAACTGTAAAGGTCACATGTTTGTTTTTATGTTCTCAAAGTAGGAAAAACATATTTACCAACACAAAACTTGCACTCTAACTTGATAATCAACAGCTTCATTATTTTTGTTGGAAGTGTATTTATAGCTGGAAAATGTGAGCAGATCGACACATGCAAATATGACATGGAACCTACTGCTAGCCCATCAAGCTGCTTGACAACAAACACCATAAGACACACAAAAGAGCTAATGTGGGGGAAAACTTACCATACAAATTATTTTAACTTCAGTGTTTGCCTCTCTTCAGTTAACAGTGGTGTCTTGTATTCACTACCGAATGACTGTCGTAGCAGTCAGATGCTCCAGTCAAAGTCACACTACACTAAGCAACATATATTTACCAGATCAAAGAACTAAAGTGCCTAGTTAGCAGTATTTGATGCCAGAAAAAATAAAGGTCCAGTGAGAAGCTGGACCATTGCCTTTCTCCCAGCTAAATGGGAGGCACATATTGGTATAAACCCCATTTTAAACCCATATTTTAAAAATATAGACAATATAACAAAAAAAAAAAAGGCATTTCAAATTTGCAGAGCAGAACTGGACACTCTTTGAATAGGGTTTGAATGCAGAAGGCTAATTTTAAAACAGCCTGTTGACTCCACAGAAATAAACCTTCACACAGGACTTCTGCATTCCCGACTTGCCAGAGGGTAAAGGGCAGAACTGTGGTTTTCTTGGTTGTGTAGCACTTGTGGAGCACAACTGGTTGCTCCTTCTGGTCTTTGATGCTGTCTTTATCTCATCTGAAGTTCTCCTTGTAGAAGTTGCAGCTTCACAGCACTGAGGTTGGCTTGGAGTTCTTGAGACATGACTAAATTGAACAGTGTTGAACTAAGTAAGCTGTCTCAGGCAAGCAGGCAAAAGGATTTGCACTTTGTAGTTAGGCAAAGGTTGTAGGTGGCTGGAGAAGAAGGTGGTGGTAAGGCTAGCAGCATTCTGCTTGGCAGACCATGGCACCCTGGCATGGTGTGTAGGCAGAATCATCCAAAACCACTTAGTTTGGAACTACTCACTCCAAATCTTGGATCTACTTGGCCTCTCTTGCTACCATTTTATTGTAAAGTGATCGATGACTGCCAGGATTTTCCTATCACCTCACATAGCTGTAATTCACTACATGAAGCTGAAAGTTTCTCTTATGGTTTCTTTGCTGGCTAAGTCAGCATGCTTATGCTGTTTTCATCCCTGGCTGCTTGCTCTTGTCCCTGTGTCACCCCTTCACTAGCGTTGACACGACTGTCTGTTAGCTGTGCTAAAAACATATGTGAACTGGTTTGAATTAAAAATACTTCTCATCTGATTATTCATCTGGCCTCTTAAATAATTGGGTCTGTACAGCTGGGAGAGGAGGGGAGGTAGTGGAGGGAGGAATGGACAGCTGGAAAAGGATGAAGGGGACCTCCTGGAGATGCCAGTGCTGCTGAGATGAAAGTATCAGATGCTGTGTTTGTCAGCTACTGCTTCTGCCCATTCAGAGAGGCACAGACCAGCCTCAGCTCTCCCAAATCATTCATTTTAATGACACTCTAGAGCAGGACCATTATAGGGCATTTTCAGGAGCAAATTGTTCTGAATAATTTCAGTTCTTCCCTATTCTTTGTGTTTTGTGTTTGTTGTTTTCACTCTAGGATCAGATCAGGAAAAAGCTACCAACTGTAATTTCAAATTAATACAGCACTTCTGAGGAATTACAGGCAAATAAGATATGTTTGTTCTTTCTGTCTGCTGTTTGATATTTAAACTACCACTACTACAGCCCTCTGAGGCAACTCACTAGCATATGACAAAAGAAGTAGTCTGAACAGGACCCCTCAAAGAAGAGGTGAATAGGCACATCCCAGGAAAACCATTAATCATGTGCATGATTAATGCATGAAGCACAATGAAAGCAGAAGCTTCTGGTGAGTGCAGAAATTCCCCTGTTTGACAGGGTTATTTTTTCTCTACAGATGAGAAGAGCATATTATAATAAAAGGCACATGTTATTGGAAACTGATATGCCACAAGTAGCTAAATATAATACATCAGGTGTATTGGTATGAACTAGTATGTAACCTTGGGATCAAATCCCACCTTTTCAAAAGGTCTCCTCACTTCCATTCTCCATTTTGGCAGAGAAATAAGACAACACATAGGAGTGCATAGACAGCCTGATTTTAAATGGCAGGTTTATTAAAAATGTTCTCTATCACAAACATTGGAAACATACTCAGCAGATTTTATTGTAACTGAAAGATTCAGTAAATGGTGGAAAGGGAGTAACTGTCAACGCAGATCAACCACTGAATTATGAGAAATAACGAGCCTGTTTCCACAGCAAACTCCTCCCACAGCCCCAATATTACTCAGCATCATCAGGTTCCAGTTTGTGTTCAGTCTGTCCTTAGGATGAAGCATATGAATTTATACATATTTACAGTAGAACACCCTACAAATTACAGGAGAGGACACATTAGCACCAGTGCTTATGGATTAGGGCTCACATTGCCTCTGCCACTGCATGTGCATGGTACTGACTCTACTGAGAGTTAGGTTAAAAAAAGGTTAATAAATCTGGCACTTGGAAGGCAAACTGTGCTCTGCAGTGACCAAGGAATTCTTTGTGTTTTGTATCACACTCAAATGCCCGTCTCTGAAGGCTGCCCATCAGAATCACCTTACTGTGCTTTCTGGCAAGAATACGTGCTTTGCTTCACCTCTCCTTGAATAATAATATGTAACCCCTTGAGATCAGGAAGTCGGTGTGATCCTAACTGCTGTTCTAACGCTAAGTACAGACTCTCTAGCGAATATTAGACAAAATTAATATCTTTAGCAGTTTTGGTGAAACATTTTCACATAGCAAAAAATCTACATACATACAGTGTTCATAATTACTGAGATTCACAAAAAGAAGGCTTTGGTTAGAAAATCAAAAAGGGTCAAATAAAAAAAACCTTTAAAAAAAGGAAGCCAAAGGAGTGACAAATACTATGTCGGAGTCAAATGAGTGCAGAATTAAAAGAGCAGTTGTCCATTAGTTAGTTTTTCAGTATTAAAATCTTCCACCTAAAGAAGCTCATGTCTCTTGCAAGCTGTGTGCCTCTCCTGACATTCACAGCTGGTCTCTTAGCTCCAGTACAAGCAGGGTGGTCATAATGCCACATTTTCCTGTTCAAGGCAAAGAGTCCCTCTTCCAGCTGTGAGGTAGAGATTGGGTATCAGGTCACTGGGGTATGAGATACCACTGAGTGTAGCAGTCACACATTTGTTTCTAGTTCATTTATTTCAATAGTGCAGTGGTCTTTACTGTTGGATTTCTTAGTGTGATTCTCCACTGGACTCTCTTCTTGCTCCACTTGTACGGGTATGTGGTGCTGAAACCCTTTCACTGTTTCTGGTCCACGAGTTTCATTCATGGTCTTCACACAGCCATTTCTCTGGTAAGCCACAATCTGATGGATGTTAATAGGCTTAGTTTCACAGATCAATGGCACCTATGTGAAAAGCATTAAGATCTGGAATACTGCCGTTGTTTGCTGTATACAACAGGAAAAAAATTTTTACTTTGCAAGCCTATGGTCTGCTTTACATTCACTAGGATTATCTAGGGCCTCCACAGATTACCAGGACCTCTTTCTTATATATGCTAAAGCATCTTTGCACCATCTGGATAAAGTGAAGGTGTTTCTAAGTATGTAAAAATGCAAATTCTGTCACAATTCTAATTTAATTTATAGTCACAGTAAGAAATGCTTGTATCAGTAAAGTGAGGTAAGGTAAAGAAAGAGTAGACTTTCAGGGCTAAATTCAAAAGATACGGACTCTCAATGCCCAGTATGCTGAGCTTTGGGCAGTGCTTGCTCCTGAGTGCAATTACATAGACCAGTAAGTCACTTGTCGCCTTCTGCTTCTCTTGAAACCCAGTAAGCTAACACCTGTCTTTTCAGTCTGCGCTGTTTCAAAGAAATAAAGAGGATTTTATTGACTGATTCATAAGTTAAGTATTGAAGTGTCCTTTAAATCAATCCAGAAGTTCCGATGGGGAAAATAAGATGTAAATACTGGCAAAGAAAAGAGGTGGGCTTGCAGCTGAGAAAATTTGGCCTTTGGGTATAGGTTACTAACTCCACAAATCATGCAGCCAAAATGTATGGCAGACTAATGGTATATTTTAACACCATTATAGAGCATGATGCATAGAAAAATCTCATCACAGATGACTAAGTAATCCCTTAGGATGGATTTTATATTCTTGAAACATCTTCAGTTCTGGCTGAGTTCCAAATACAGCAATGAAAAGTCAGGAGGCCTGTGTTACGGAGGAACGCAGACTACACTTCTGGCTTTGTACCAGATGACATACTTCAGCTTAACATTAGGATGGAGGTTTACTTTTTTTGTGGCTAGCTGTATGTGTAGCCCATGTATTCAAGCCTAATCCTGTCGTTGGGTACTGCAGGTGCTAAGTACCTCAGAGGATAAAGCCTTTCTATACAAATCTTGAAAGAGCAGGAATTTTAAATGCATGTTGCAGGAAGGTGTGAGAATGGGATTTACCAGAAAGGCAGTCTGTAAAATGGGAGAAGTAATAATAGGAATAAAACTTTGCTATTAATACTGTTGTTCTCTGTAGAATACTACAAATGATGCACAGAAATTAAACAAGCCTTGTGAAAACTACTTCTGATGAAGAAACTTTTCTGCATAGACTATTCTGTCTCTGTGGAAAAAAAGGTAGTGAAAGCCTACCATGAGCTGAAATGGTTGGAGATTAGCACCTCCAAGCCTGATGGGCTCATGGAGGTAGGAACCTCCTTTGTCAAGGATTTGAAGGAAAAGCCTGAGAAGGACTTTCCTTCAGAAATGACTGAATGATGCATGCCAAGAGGAAGGAAAAGCAGCATAGGAGCGGAGGGAGGCAGGGGCAGAATACCTCTGTACATGTGGTGTATGGAATAAGATACTGAGAAGGAAGGACAAAGATGGAAGGAGGGACTAGTATTAAAAGGAGAAGGCATGAAGATGCCTGAGAATGAACTCTGGAATGGAGCAATGTGCTTGTGCTAGTCCAGAGAGGAAATTATTGCAGTGGTGGCTTCAGATTATGCTAACACAGGGGCTTGAAACACCCAGGGTAACTGCTTTTGTTGTAAGCTTATTGATTATGCATATATGTGCTCATAGATACGTTTACCTCCCTCTACACACAAATACTCAAGGACATTTGTCACCTTGCTCTGTTGCTGGTCACATTTTTTTAGAAACAGCACGACTTACTGGCCAGTCAGCACTTGAGTACCGAGTGTGGGACTCGCAGCTCCAGCATCTCCTGCATTTGCAGGACAGTGCAGCTGCATGTCCTGGTCCCAGCCCCAGTGAGCTAGACACAGCTGGCTGGCAAGGTTTGAACTTGAGTGGCTTTTTGCATGATCTCATGGAAAAGGAGCCCTCCACCTCATCTGGCTAAGCAGCCCATTGCCCAATTCTGTCTTCTTTCTAAAACACCTTTTATAAACTAGATGAAACAAATGTGGGAGGCTGGAAGCTCACAGGTTCTTTGCAGTAATATGGCACACACTGGCACACCCTGGCTCATGCCGTAGTTACCTCATCACCGTCCTTGATAAACTCCTTCCGGCAGATGTGGGCCATGATCCCAGCAGCCAGCGCATCTCCCAAGACATTGATCATTGTTCTAAACCTGTCTCTGGAGAATGAAATAGCAGTGGTAAATTGTTGGCTCTTTGGGTACATTCCTATGCCTTCATCACTGCACTCTTTACAGCTGAAGGCCAGTTTTGCTGTTTTTATGATCTAACGAGCTCAGAAATGGTAGTCAGGAGTTTGGCATGGGGCAGCCACTGTTACTGACCTGCTCAGTTGCGTTTTCCAGCCTTTTCTGAGCTCAGGGTGCTGCCCTGCCACATGCTTTAATTTGTAACTGAGCTAACTAGAGCAGCCATGCTTCCCTATATATGCAAGCTAATTTGGCACTAGTAAAACAGGAGATGATTTTATGTTAAGGGCCAGTACTTTGGCCTGATTTGGAGTGTGATGCTGCAAATACCTTAATTTAATAAAGGTAGAGGGCAGCCAATTCAACCAGTACCTTACATTAGTTATCAATGTTCTGATGTCAGCAACCAAAGCTCTAGTTAAGAAGATAATTGTATTGGTAGAATGTGTAGAATACAATGAAAATTATTCAGAAGATTGCTAAATAACTACACTCACAAGCAGGCACTGACCATATTTAAATTGTTTCTGAAAAAGCTATGGTTGCTATGGCTACCAGTGGCTCTTAAAGATTCTTCATTTTCAGTTATCATCTTTTCCAGTTTAAATCTATGTGCTCGACAGTACTTTGTATATAGGTAGTTTCATTATTTTTCATTTATGGGATCATTTCCTCCCTGTTTACACCTTCTACCCACTGTCTAAAAAAAAAAATAAATCTATTAAAATTCTGTAAATAAATTAGAAGACTAAATACAGAAAAGTAAGTGGTTGTCACAGACAAGTGTTGCACTCGAAACAGGTTGGAATCTATTAGTTAAAATTGACGAGATTTCAAATAGCTGTTATAGCTTTTAAGTCTGAACTATATCACATCTTTTCCAAGAAAAACATACACATCTGAAAACTCTGTCTTATTAGTAACTTAATTTATAGATGTGGGTTATAAAATGGGGGTTCAGAAATCTCCAGATGTTTGGCTTATTAAAGTCAGTGATGGTCCAATACCAACAGTGCTCAGATTTCTGATCCTGTGCCTTAATATAGAAAAGAATTGAAACTGTGTGCTGAATTTTTTTTTCAACTATTTTAGGCAGGTACTCTGTGCATGAAAATGTTTATGCAGTTGCTTGCCTAATTAGCATGAAAGTTCCTGCATGGAAGGTTATTTGCATTTGTAGTTACTCAAAATGTACACGCAATTGCAAGTAACTTCAATACTATTCCACAGCTTACACCTGGATGTGGTTGTTGACTCCAGTCCTGTGCTTGTTTGCTGAATCCATTTTTCTGGTTCCTGCTGTTCTAATTTTGGATTTTGCCTTGAGGAAAATTCCCACAAGAATGCATTAAGCAGAGGAGAGTACTGTTACAGCACATATTGGTAGATCTTCCTGTTACAAACAGCCTCAATACTTTTTTTCCTTAATTGATCAGGTTTTGGTTCTTGGAAAGATTCTCTGAGTTGTTAATTTTGGACTGAGCAGAGTCAGCTGTCGTAGAGAAGAAGCTCTATGAGCAGAGCTCAAGAATTTTCACTTCCTTTTGGGCTCTGATTAGCATCTCTTCTGAAGACGGGATTTTTCTGAGGAAACAGCGCACCACACTGAAACTCTTAAGAAAATGGATTATCTGGCCATTTTTTTGACCAATTCTATTCCATGTTTCTGTGTCTACAGAGTAGTCTGCACTAGGCATGAGTGGAACCACACCGCACACCAGTGACATTTCTTCAGTGAGATGCCAACCTCCTGCTAGTGGCATTTCTTTCAGTGAAAACACGAGTCAGGTGTTGCCGTGGTATTTTAGCTTTAGATGGTATTATTATTTAGATGGTATTATTATTTAGATGGTATTATTGAAGGTGTAAAACTTTTACCTAGTGTTTAATAAATTAGCTGAGACATGTTTTGATTTTCTTCTTTATGTCTCTAGGCACTAGCTAAAGGTATGAAGTTCAAATTTATGTTGTGGCTACCTAAACAAGCTGTAATACCTGCAGTGCATTGTAAAGGGTATTTCGGCCTCATGAGATCATCTAACCAGCCTTCTTTAAGCATTCTTCATACTCCAGTACATCCAAAACTAATACTGACAATATTCATCATGTCAACCATGTTGACACTTCATCTGCAGGCTCTTGAAACCACGAAGTGCCGAAATATAGAAATATATTTTTTATATGAAAGGTCATCTGCAAAAGACAGAAAATTTGGTCTGTTCCTTGCTCACTTTTTAATACCATCTGGAACTGTAGCTTGAAAAAGGTTTTTGTCTGTTGTTTTGAAAAGTTTTGTAAGAGAAAAGAAGCATAATTCCCATATATGCTGGAAGACTTACTGGAAAAACATTGAAATGTTGATGTTGCAAGAGCTGGGCAAAAGCTGAGCAATATAGAGGGGAAAAAAGGCTTTTGTAATACAGCTTCAAGTACTTCCATTTTATTGTGCTTCATTAACTATTAAGCTTCAGTGGCTATCATTAGAAAGGCTGCTTTCTTAAAATCTGAACTGCCATTCCCAAGTTTAGGGGCCCACAGCAATTATTATTTCTCCTGCACAGAAGAATATTCCTGATATTCCTAAAGTAAAATGTCTTAAAATATCCATACAACACAATACTCATCACTCCTATTAATAATAATATTCTGTTACACTGAACAGGTAAAATAAATAATTTTTTCTCACAAATCTTTTTACAAAAAATCAGTGACTTAAAGTTGAATAAAATAGGATATATAAGAGAATGTACTTGTAACACTTTTTTACCCAAAATCTTGATGTAATGAAATTCCACTATATTAATGGAGATATATAGATTCATTTGGACTGTTTCCTTGTGGATGAATAAACTAGTTATGTAGCTACTTGAAATGCTAATGAGCTAGGGATGAGTATTTTACAGTTCACCTTCCTAGACTATTCAAAATTGATTGATTTGCAGGCATTTATGTAAAAGTTGAGTTCAAATAAACCAATCCTTATTTTTGAAGTGGCTCTTCTCACAGATGACACAAATCTCTCTCATTCTGAGTGTGTTGTTTTGCATCTGCTGTTAAATCCTCAGTGGTTAGGGAGCAGGAAAGTAACCTCTCCACAGAATGGCTGCACTTGCAAAACATGGAGCCACTTCCATTGCCTGACTAGATAAAAGTCATAAAAATCACCATGATCTGACAATGTAGTTACTTTGGTGTACTTCTTCATCATCCTTTTATATCAGAGGCTATGGTGACCTCTTTCAGCCTGCTCTGGTTTTAGCCTAACAAACTGTTTCTTCAGTCTTTCCATGGAGGTCATATTGTCCAAGTCTCATCTAGACCATCTCTGCTTTGTCTGGTTTTTTTCAATATAATGCCAGCTTTGGCAGAGTATTTAATCTGAGGCCACATTAGCACCATTTCAAGCAAAAAAAATTACTTCCCATGCCTTTTCTGTATATCTATATTATGATACCTCTGGACACCATTTGCCTTTTTAGCCATGTTGTCACACTGGAAACCTCAAAAGCTTAATGTTACTTACAGTGCCCAGTCGACAGCAATAATCAACGTGATGTCATCTGTTGGGAGCCCAACTGAGGTCAAAACAATGACCATTGTCACCAGGCCGGCTTGTGGGATACCCGCGGCACCTATGCTGGCAGCTGTTGCTGTGATACTTTAACAGAGAAAGAAAGGAATAAGCTTTAGCAGTGATGGGTTGCTCTGCAAGAATCTTCGTTGAGTTTCTAGAGCTTTACTAAACAAACCATACTTCTTACACAAGCTACTGCACAGAAATGCCAGTGTTTTGTGGACAGAAGACAGGTCAGAGAGCAAGAACGGCCCCAACTGTCTGCCCAGTGCTGAATTCTCATTCTTTCCCTTTGCAGCCTTGGCGCTGGTGGGGCAGTTCTCTTATGTCTTAACATCCCAAGTGCAGGGAAAGAGGGGCAGCCAGGTTGTGAGCTTCTCTGAGTTATGTCAGCTTCCCGTGGGTCATGGCACCACGCAGCGCTGTGTGTGATGAATTTGCCAGCGCTTCTCAGCGCTGCTTTGCCCTCAGCAGCAGAGCTCCCAGCAGACTTCTCTGAGTCATCATCAGCCATTCCTGTGCCAGGCAAATCTGTGGCTGGCTGCGGCAAGGGCCTTTCATGTCAACCCTTCTCAAAGAGCCTAGGCCAAGCATAAAGAAGCTGGGCCAAGGGTGAAGTCCTTGCATAGCACATGGCTTTGCATACTTGGATCTAAATATGAAGCAAGTGTGAATGTGACTGTACCTCTTCAGTTTCTGGAAAGTATTTTTACTTGACCTTAACACCATTTTTTCAGCCAGGCAAGCAGAAATGAATGGGAGACTAGGGCAAGAGTGGACCTGGCAGGCATAAGAGTTTTTTCACAAAGATATTTTCAGGGGAGGGATTTCATTCCTTTTTCCAGGAGCAAAAGTGACTGGATGTATTAATTTACACCCATCTAGCCACTTCCAAGAGCTAGGCCATCCAGTAGAAAGACAAAACCCAAATGTTGACAGCTGTAAAAGGATGACATAAAGCATATAAACTGATAATCCGCTGCACTCATCAATCCAGAATTTCAGAGCTTTTGGCAAACTATTAGGTCTCATTAACCTCTGTGATGGAAACTGAGGGTAACAGTATTCACCCAAACTGAAACACAGATACTCGGTATCTCGCTCACAGCTGTACAGTGTACCAGTAGAGCAGCATTGGTATTTATTCCTAGAGCCCTTTCCTGCAATACAAAAATACATTTGCATGTGGGTGTGATGGGAAATTAGAAAGACTTAAAACTACATTTTGAAAAAGTTAGCTTGTATAGCAACCTAATAGATTTGTCATGAGCAGAATATAGATAGAAAGGAAGGGGCAGAAGCTCAGTAGATGAATAAGAGAGAAATATAATGAACATTAAAAGGTTCTCCAGTTAGTGCTATAAACTGGCTAACTGATGAGGACCACTTCTGCCTCCTAAGTCAGTTCAGGCCACAAAGTCTCATGACTTAATTGGGAGCAAAACCAGGAATGGTTAATGAAGATTGTGCAGGCAAGATCCTCTGCTATTCCATGTTGACCTTAATGTAGGTATTTCTTTCTATATGCTCAATTGAAGGGAAAAGGATCTTTACTCTGGAAAATCTTTAGTGGATTTTACAAACTAGGGGCAAAGTAGACTGATTATTTTTCTGTTTTTTCCCCTCTGGCAGAAATATCCTGGCACTCAGGTATATATGAATTTTAAACCTCTAGGTCCTAAAGTATCAAGATCTGGGACAGGTTTGGCCCATAATATACAGTTAGAATTTGGCTTCAGATATCCAAGATACAGAATCCACTGTGATTTCTTATTTACATCCTGCTTTTGTGAGTCTTTTTATTTGTTTTCCTTTCTTGGATTTTTTTCAATCTTCATGTGTATTTTCCTTCTACTTTCTTTTGTGCTGCCTGGTCCTTATGTATTAGCACTTAAAATGGGGAGTGAAAATAGAGGTAAAATAAGGTTCTGCTAAGAGAAAACTAGAACTTACCCTCTTTCCATTTACTATCACCCTCCTCCTTCATTGTTCTCTAACTCAAGGTGTATGTAGTATGTGCCCATGCCCTGGGCCATATTGTAGGACCACATGCTGAAAACATCACCAAATTCAAAATCACCAAAGACTAAATTTTAGCACAAGGTCATTCCAACAGTTTTCAGAGAGAGCGAGTAAGGGCTCATATGGGCACAATTTATATCTTCTGTTTCTAGTCTAACCAGATTGTGCCAAAAGCCCGTTAGCAAATTTCAGCTGCCATCTGGGGTTAGTTTCATGACTCTCCTCTTCTTGTCATGAAGGTTTTCAAGTCCAGCAGAAGATGGACAAGGCCCAGCAGTGTAAATGGGGCAGGGATGAGGTCACTGGGTGGGTAGATAAGCGAATCTCAAACATGTTGCACAAGGCTCTGCCTATGAGGAATGTTTTTCTAATCATTTGTTCCCTGCTGGAAACCTGCAGGTTTCGGTCCCCGCAGCATTCTTTGGCAGCCACTGGAGTCATTCTGGCAGTAATTGTTCAGCTGGATCCTCTAGTCTTTTGGATCCATTACAGACCTTTCAAGGACAGATTATGCAGCTATAGCACTCGCTACCCACTGAAAGCATGGTCTATTCTGAAGTTTTTGGCTTTAGCAAGCAGCAGAGAAGACATTAAAAAAAATATCTGAGTGATGTGACTTCCTCATGAAAACCTGCCCTGAAAGTAGCATCTCCTTCTTCCCTGTTCCCCTGCTCCTCCAAGGTTTGACAGAGAGCTTCCTAATACACACTACTCCTTGTTATCCGTTACAGGACTTCCAAGTTTGCATTTTTTAACTGTTTTCCTCTCGTGTGAAGATGCAAACCAGATTTAAAGTTAAAAACAATTCTGGCATTTTAAATAGTGCTCTAAACACCAATAATAATAATAAAATGTTCCAATCATAGCAAGTTATCAATGGGTTCCCTAAAAGTAAAAATTAGACAGTTATTCTCAAACAGAAACACGTTTCCTGGTGTCCACATGGTTCTATTGTACAGTCCCAGATATCTGCATTACTTAAAAATGACCACCCCACGAGGAATGTGACCTTTGATAATAACAAAGAGAGTTTTGTTCTGAACATTGTTACATACAATTATCATTAAGTGTCGGACTCTACAAGACAAACAAATGGCAGCATGTGGAAATTGAGGTTTATACCTTATAGTAATAATCTGCCCAAAGTCCAGCTCATAATTGTTTACTTGCGCAATGAAGATGGCAGCCACCGCCTCGTAGAGCGCTGTCCCATCCATGTTGATGGTGGCTCCCACAGGCAGCACAAACCTTGCAATCCTCCTGTCCACATGGTTATTCTCCAACAAGCACTTGAAAGTGATAGGCAGTGTGGCTGAGCTGTAGAACAGCAGAGAGGCACACATTGAATTGTTTTTTTTATTTTGGGGGAATAGAACCAACTGTAGCAAACCCTCTCTAGGCAGGGTAAATTTGACCCTAACCATCTGAGCACTGCTTCTCGTTCCATGGGTACTCACTGGCTGTGTGACTTGATCCTGTGCGCGAGGGAGGATAAAGACAGTTATGTGTATAGATGAGAGTTAGTGCAAATTTTGCTTCCTCAAAAATAAAAACATCATTCTCTCTTTCCCTCTTTCTGAGGAAAAGGGACAGAAATCTCCCAAAGGCACTACTCTACACTCCAGTGCCAGACACGGGAAACACCCTATGCAGCTTTTAGTAAAATCCTGAAAACTGTTGTGCACTCAAAGTTTCTAATAAAGTTTCTTTCCAGGCCTGAAATAGAAAGACATTTTTAAACATCAGGAGTAGCCATAAACCAAAGAAAGGTATAAAGCCAGAAAGGCTCTTAACTCTCTGTAGAGAAATGCTATATAAATGCCCTTGGGGATTGATCCAGCTCTCACTGCATATTAACAGTAATTAGATGATCAGTTTAGACAATGAATTATAATGGCAGTGAGAGTTTACAAGAGATTGGAATGCTGCTTGAGTTAAACTCTAAAACATCCCAGTGTGATCTACAAGTCATAAAATAGAGGTGTCTTTCCACTGGCTTGGGCAGTTTGGATTGCTTGGTCTCTGTGTGTTGTAAGCCTCACATCAACATGTGATACTTAAATCTTCTAATGACCATTAACTGTTCTTAATTGAAGACAACACATATGATCTACAAATTCTTTCCCAGTTGTTACAAATAACCTACGAAAGCAGAGAGATCCTGAAAACTCTGAAATCATAATCCCAAGTTTCCAGGAATGCATTAGGAAAATGTTTCTGTGAGCTGTCATTTTGTATTTGTGCAAGCTGTTGTTTGAGGAAAGTAACAGTGTTTGGAAAGGAAAAGTAGCTTCCTGCAATAGAAACACAAAAGAAGAAAGACAAGTTTGTGCTTTCATTACTGTCTCTGTTTTCAGTAACCTTTTAAAGTCTGGCTGGTGAATGATTTACTACAGATTGACAGTCACTGCCATGAAAATCTGGACAAAAGTATGCAAATAAACTGAAAGGGCAAGGAAGCAATAGAATAGAATGATTACCTCTGGTAACTGGGGTATGTTAAACATTTTCATTGCAGCAGTCCTAATGCTTAATCAATATTTACTTTGAAAAACAAAACCAGCAAAACATGATCCCCTCTCAAACTACACATCCGATGTTGTTTCTCTCTTGTTACATTTGTGAATGACTGAAATTCTCTATGTCTTGTTTACCCTAAAATGTTCATAAAATAGAAGGGTGAGGCTGGGGCTCACAGATAATGTAGAGCAGATACCCCTGGTGCAGCTGCAACTAGGAACAGACTGACACAGTAGCACTTACCTAGATGTTCTTAACTATAAGCATGGCCAGGAAGCCATTAATAAACTTATGTTCATTGTCTCCCTTCCCTGCAGCTACTTCAGTTGTGGAGGGTTACTTCTTATGGGTTTTAAAGACAATTCTTACTGTTTTCCTTGGCCATTTGTCTTTTCTGTAACAAAAGCCTGTCTAATTTGTTTGAGGGAAAAAGAAGAGAAAAAGCTAATCTTACAAGTCTTTTCCACCTTGCTCACACTTTGACATACCAGAACTTTAAACCTCAGTGTCTTCCTGTTCTGTGGGCAGGGACCGGAGCTGTGAAATATGCAAATTTTAACTGACTGACATCTTCCCATTTGGTTGAGATGTGACAAAGACTGTGCAAAATGATCCCACAATGCCAATAGCAAATAATACCAGCAAAATCGGTATCTATTTTCACTGCTGTAAGCACCATGTTTGACACTGGTTTTTGCAAGAATCCAGCTTTTAAACTTGTGCATTATCTCAGAGAGTCAAGTGATTCTTTCATTTTAATTTTGTGCTGTTAGAAGTAAAATTTCTAGGGCACATAACCAGACGTTGGTTTCATTGCTTATTGACTATTATAATAAAAAAGAAAATGGGCAGAACGCAAGTGCAGTGATGCTGAAAAACACTGTGAAAGGAAGCAAGTTCCAGATCACAGATTCTTGTACCTTCCTAGAACAGGCAACTACTACATACAGTCTCACAAATTTATGACACTGAATCTTAGAGGTGGTAGATTGTCCTAAATATTCCTATTGAAAGGCTTTCCAAAACTTACTGTTCTGATGAGAAATGGACTCTTTCCAATTTACACTAAATTTGCTTTTATGCGCTTTATGCATTTCTCCTTGCACAAGTCAGTCCAGCAGTTACGACACGTTTTGTTAGAAATCAGTTTTGTAACCCTCTCAGCCCAGTCAGACTTTTTAAACTCTTCTCTTCAAAGATTGTTACTTTAAATCCCTAATTACCCTTTCGGCACTTGTTTCAACCTGCACTTTTGCTGACTACAGGCGACAAGAGGTATGTGGCGTATCCTAGGAGAGGTTGTCTTGTTCCATAATGGTTCCTTTTACTCAAGTTATCATCTGGTGCATAGCAGAAAATACATGTCTTATGTAAGGCTCTGACTGTTGGTCACTTACAGGTGAAATGACAAAAACAATGCACCTACTGTCATTTTTGAGTTATAGATATCTATCATTTCAATGGTTGAAGAAAAAAACCTCAAAGAAGTACTTTAATTTGTTTTTCCTGTTAAATTAAATCCTGTGAAATTTGTTTTCTTGAAAGCTGCTTTATCTCGTGTTAAACAGTGGAGCAGTAACATGAAAGCCTGACATGTAATGTTTATTAGGAGGAAAAAATACTCTAAGGACTGATCTTAATCTGTTAAGTCTTTTAAATAAAAACTGCCCTAAAGCTTTCAGCTAAGAGGAGACGTATCTTCTCCCAGAACTAACTGTAACAATTAAAAATACATTTTTAAAGTCTTATCTCAATTTTGGGATAAAATGCTGCAGCTGCAGAGACTGTGCATAAGCTAATGCTGGATCAAGCCAAGCTCTTTCTAGTGTGAGCCACAAAGACAGCTAGTCACCGAGGAAGAACAGCTGTTCAGCCTGCTCTGTTTATCTTATCATTCAAATGTATTTTGATATTTGCTCGAAAAAATCAACAAACTGATCTCATCTCCCTTTTGCGAAATCTGCCTTGAATTTACACGGTGCAATAGCCAAGATCTTAGTGTTTCATAAGCAGCAAAACCCTTGAAAAACTCATGGTTTTTTGTTTGTCTTCAGAGAAGATGAAAATTGCTTCTTTTGATGGGATCTTCACTGAGAAGATGCTGCTTTGATTCATTAATGTTATGGAAAGGTGAACTGAAAAAAAAATGAAAATTCCATCTTGCCATTGGAATGAGGAAAGCTAAAATCAAAAGGACTTTTGCCTGTAGGCCAAATATTGCTTTTTCAGTACAGTGAGAGGTGACAAGATTGGGGTGATGTGGCGGGAAGAAAGCAGCAACTCAGAAATCCACAGCTATGCAGGCTGAACACCACAGAGCAGGGCAAGCTGGGCAAGGAGAGCACGTGCTGTACAGACCTTACTGATGTAGTAGAGAGGAACTGCACACATTGCTATGGACTCCTGTTGCCACAGCCAGCCTGCACTGGGGCCAAGGGTTTGGCTTTGGGGGCTGGCTGGCCAGGTGACTGATGTGGGGACTTGGTGCTAGTTGTAGGGAGTAAGCTCATTGCAGCCTAAATGATGCTTAAATGGAATACGAGATCTCCTTCTAAGTCCTTACCTCTCCAGTAATGTCTGTGCAAACCGAAGTATTACTGTGATTGGGATTTCTGGAGAAATACAAGGGGACCGAGAATGGGTTGCAGAACGTTTCACTAAAGGGAAATGGGTTGAAATAATGTTCAGATTCAATAAAATCATTGCCATGAGATGGCTGTTTAGTGGCTTTCAGATTCCCTTGTGTTACAATCTTGGGTTTGATTCTTGTGGTTTGACTTTTAGCTGAAAAAGCAAGCTTTCCACAGGTGCAGACTAGCTAGAATAGGAATATCAGGAGACTGATCTGTGGGCTTTTTTCTATCTTTAGATGTAGACATGAACTGACACAGAAACATCCCCAAGAAACACATCAGTATGCTTAAAACCACCTCTTTGTTCTCCTCTAAGACGATCTGAAAATCCAATACCCATATTATGAGTGTTATATAATGCCCCTGTGGCAAGCATTATTTAACCAAATACAGATGTGTTGACTGTCAGGAGAAGCAGATCTTCTGTCCAGCCCCAATTACTTGTGCATGTTCTTTTGGCAACAGCTCAGTTATGTGCAGTATCCATTCCTTTCTGTGTAACAAAGGTGAAGAGTTCATCTATCTCTAGACAAGGCACTGCTATTTGAGCAGAAAAACATTAAACCCCACACTGGGCCTGTGTTGGATTTGCAAAATATACACACTGTTAAGAAGGGAAAAACAGAGCTAAATCCGTCAAACATGCCCAAGTCCCAAATCCATCAGTTCCCCCCCGTATTCCCCACTGTCATTTGGCATGCTCACTTCAGCCTGGGGTAAGGAATTGGGGCTGGAGAAAACCTCAAGTAAGGATTGGTTTTCCTTGAAGAGAAGTCAGCAGAGACACCTCTTTCTCATCAGTTCTATAGGCTGAGATTTTTATTTTATAGCTATGGCTGATGCCTGTCTAGCTCTCCTCACCACACTGGCTTTTGAGGCTCTTTCCTAGGAGCACAACTCTCCCAATGAGGAGCTGAGTTCCAGGATGAACCACAGGCATCCTGCATGGTTGAAAGTTACCTGGAAGTTAAGCTTTGCAGTGGTGATCACTGCGATATGCTCACAGAGTGTGAGAGCTAGCTCACAGCGTGCATGTTCTTTCCTTACGCTTCTACAGATAATTGAGAGAAAAAAATAACATTTAAAAGTTCTCAGATCAACCACTGTTGGACTTTCTCCAAGTAGCAGTATAACTTAGACACTTGTGTATAACTGGGAATCAAAGCCCTTCATCCCTTTGTAGACCTGGTTGTGTAATTTGATGACTGCATATCATGTCTGACTTTTTGTTTTATTACTGTGATTGATGATACTGGCATAGGAACATTTCTAAGCTCTAAATATACCACAAGCAACCTGGACCTGAATATATTATCAGCAGCAAAGAGGGCACTTCATGATTGTAAAGTGGCTTGGTAGTGTCAGAGCTAGACAGTAAGGAGATGAGATCCAATGAAGAAACAATGAACTGCCTCGATAGGAAAAATACAAGCCCTGAAAGTTTTCTAGACCAGTAAAGGACTAGTAAACTGGTTATAAAATCCAAATGCAATGTTGATGCAAAATAAGGAAAATAAAGAAAAGAATATGGTTTTGAAAATAGTGGAATATGTGCTGATTTTTTAAGTCTTGATTAAACCTCCCTTATTAAATGGGTCTATACGGGTGAAGAAGTTGGTTATTTTTGTTCTTATTAACAGAAAAGAAAGTGACAAACTCTTCTACAGATACTAAAGGTAGAACAAGGAACAAAAACTTCAAAAACTACAGAAACTTCTTTTCCCTAAAAAGAGAAAAATTCAGATAAGATTTTTAAGAGCAGTTCTGTCTAGAAAGAGAGAATGAATGGAATGGCACAGATTAAAAACCCTGAGTTGTCAGCAATAGAGTTCTTCAGAAACAGAATTCTTAGAGGAGCAGGGCAGAGAGTCAAGTATGTCAGATGTGAACCTGATGAGCCTTTTCCAACATTAACATCTTGGAGTGGAAAATTAGCATCTTAAACTTAAATCTGGGGATGTGATGACATCTCAAGCTACAACCTTCTTATGTCTTAATAAAAAAAAAGCTTGTCTTAATTATTTAAGCCTAATCAGAGTTTAAAACACCACCTAGCACATATTTTTTTCTTGATTGTGTATTTTACAGTATGTTGCTCTTTACAGGTCACTTTGGAGAAAACTTTTATATATGAAAACACCTTGTAAAATGAAACATAGTGGAAAGCAAATACCTTCCAACTGTACTGAAATAATCATTCCCTCCTCTCCTTTCTTTTAATTCCTATACATTCCTTCTGCTCTGCATACTCCTGCCCTAATCACTGTGCATATATACAGGGGAGAAACAGCCATCAGCATTTGACCTTCCCGCCCCATATTACCTTGTCAGACCTCACTATAACTATACTGAGCTTGATCAGGCCAGTGAGCCAGGGATAATAGTTTTAGGCTCTCTTCTCCAAGTCTGGCACAACTCTTTTTCATTAAAATAGAGACTATTTCTCTTTTAGCATTGATGGTAGTTGCCACATCGCAAAGTAAGGTTTTATAACAAAAATAGGTTTTGCAGAAGATTATAGCAAAAATGAATAACATCAGCTAATCTGAGTTCAGGGAAGTTACACTGTTACTTATCCATGTATTTATTTACTTGGGTAATTCACAGAGGAGTTCCAGATTTGTGCAAAAGTCACATAATTATTTATCAGTGATGATGCCCTATGCAAAGCCGTATGCACTGATTACATACGGCCCTTATATCAATAATTGTTTGACTGCTTTCCCAGAACTTTTTATCTATATGTCATTCCTGCCTTTTCCTTCTGTAATCCAACCGATCGCAAATAAACTTTATTTCTAAGTGGGTCACTCCACTGTAGGGGAGATTATGTGAATTATTCCTCAAGGAGCTTGGAAAGTTATGGAGAAAAGTAAGATGAGAGGCACAAGGGATAAGAAACTGATACAATGCTATTGCCTGGAAGGAAATATTAGTCGTTAGAGCTCAACTTAGTATAGAAATTATTACAAGATGGAAGAAGGAATAAGTGTTTATAGATGAATTACACCTCACTCATTACTGTTAATTAGAAGAAATATTTTTGGGATAATAAAAACTTTTGCTTTTTCATTATGCTTCTTTATAAATAGATGTTTTCTACTAATTACTAATTTGAAGTCTAAACTAGGTAGATGAAGGTAGGTGTTTGTCACTAGCTGTCATCATTTCAAAAGCTGGACAGGAATTTCATATTTTCAGTCTCTGTAAAAGAACAATGATAAATTCAAAAATAGAAAAGCAAAACTGAGATCAAAGAAAGGTATCTTTTCCTTTCTGTAGCCCTTTTCCTTTACAGCTGACAGTCGAAATAATAAATATGTAAGATGTGCTAAAGAGACCTATTTACCTGGCATTCTTCACTTGTATTGTGGCTTTTATTACCCCATAGGAAGAGGTGGGTATAAATGCTCTTGTTACTTCAGAGTAACAAGCCTCCAGCCCCAGATGCCATGAAACTGTGCTTTCATGATAACGGCTACACGGAAATGTTCTTTTAGCTGTCCTTCTTGTCTCTACTCCATGCAAGTCAATTCCAGCCCTTTCAAGCACTTCTCATGCACCAGTTTATCCATGTTGGGAGTAATTTTCATAACCGGTTCCCAAGCTGTTTCCCATTTTCACGGTACTTTTGTTCAGCTATGGTTAAAACTCATTGTACATCCTCCCTAAAAAGGATGCAAAAAACGTCATTCCTTAAGCAGAACAGCTAAATACTTTCCCAGTGCTGGACAATAGCTTGCAACCACAGTCTTTTCTTAATGTACCAAGAAACAAAGAGTAGAAAGACTAAAGCATTTCCATTTGACTGAACTAGGAGGTTCTCCACTAATACCAAAAATGAAGTCTGGACAAACTGTGTGTCCCTTAATATATATTAACTTTGTAGAAACACAACGTTTGGCTTTATGGAAAAATATTCCTATTTCCTTTCTAGGGCTCTAAGAAAAATAATTTTTGACCAATATTTTTTAAACTGAGGGAAAACAATGCAACAAACATTATTGTCAAGTGGCTCCCACACATAACTTCCAAATGTTGAGACACGTCTTTTACAAATAAACCTGTGAATTTGACCCAGATAGAAATATATCTGCTCCAGTACAGCTACAGTGTGCTGCTCCCAAGAGCAAACTGGAGTAAGGATCTAGGAAGTATTTTGTTGCATCTGTCTAGAAACTATATAATACCTGGAGGATGTGGCCAGAGCAATGAGCAAGGCTTGAAGAATCCCTCTGATGAAGACAATGGGATTTTTCTTGGTGATAAAGAAGTACATCATTGGCAGAATAAACAGCCCGTGCACCACCAGGCCGCAAACCACCGTAATGGCATAGAAACCCAGTTTCTTCCCAATGGCTGAAGGGTCATCCATTTCCAAGATTTTACCAGCAATTAGGAACACAATTCCGAATGGAAAATACCTGAGCAAAGAGAAAGATCGTTATTAGGAGACGGCTCAGTTCCATCAAAGAGTATGAACTGGGAAATCCTTCCAGTAGCAATGTAGTAACAGCAGCCTGTCTGGAACTGGCCCAGCTGGATTCTGTTGTTTTATCAGACTAAGCCTCTCTCACACACTTGAGGAGTGTGCCCAAAGCACTGGGCTAAGGAATCTTTTATGTGGGGTACTCCTCAGTGCAGCTGAGGTTAAGTTGCTGGTAAGGGATGACTATTAAATTGCTTGGTTCAGAAGGCAGCTCTGACATTTTAGCTTAAGGCAGGTCAATTACTGGGAAGAAGAGGAATGAATCCAAAGGTCTGCTCATGTGTTTGTGCTTGTGTAACTGTTCATGGATTTTAGGTGGAAGCTGTTAAAGAAATGTTTATGATGCCTTTGGAAGACATAGGAGAAACACCGGCATGCAGTAGACATGCTCTTGGACCACTTGGGAGTTTGATTTGGGGCAGATAGACAGGCAGAAGAATAGTTACTGAACCCTCTCTGGACTGGATGTGGTATAGGTGCCTTATCAAAACTGTTGTGCTTCTGTGCATGGCTAGACACAAAGCCATGGGTGCCAAAAGACCTTAAGATTTAAAAGAAATTAAAAAAAATCTGTGGGCATCCAGCAACTTCCACTTGCAGCTGTACCATCTCCAGAGACTTGCCACCTCCCCCCTCATCCTTCTAGAAATTACTACTCCCTTGGACCCACCTAACCAACTGATCATTCCCTGACCCAGCTCAGTCAGACTGGACCAGGAAACTGGCAGCAAAGGCTGAATGCTGGTAGTGGGATCCTCCCCATGGGCAGAGCCACACTGTGGCACCTTCTGAAGGGTGAGGAAGATGCTAAGCTGATAGTTTTTGTTGTTGCTTCACCTACTGTTGCTCTGATCTTTGAGCTGGCAGGTCTGTCTGGCTCACAGTGTATTTTAGGATTGCCCTGAAGGCTTTTCCCGAGTTAGATGGCTTAGGATAGTTCACTGAGGGCTATTCTGCTGACTGGAGACCTCCTGAGTGCCAAGCACGCTGGGTCTGTCATCTCCACTCTGCTGTCCAGAGCAGAGATAGCCAAGTTATCAGCAGCCACACTACCAACAGTACAGCCACATCAGCACAGGAGGCCAGACCTCTCCAGTGCAAGCTGAAGCCAAAATAGTATTTCCTGGGGAGCGGTGCTGTAAGGGATGGCAGTACCAGCTTGAGCATCTCAGCATGCTTCTCCTTTTGTGTGGGCTGGATGTGTTATAACACCTCTCGGCTAGAACATGTGTTATTTGGGAGTAATATATAGAGTGCCTCTGTCAAACTGTCAGTACATGCCAGGGTCAGGATGTATGTTTATGTATCTTCCTTCGAATGCTGAAGCTTTGCAAAGCTAAGGATTGTTCACCTTAATTTATTTCCCTGAAGATAAGTTTATGAGATTTCTGTGCATCCTATTCTGTTGAAATTTTCTTACTCTTTTAAACAAAATACTGATTTTATTACTAAAACAGTTACTTACCAAACAGCAACTGCCACTATCTTCATGACAGATTCATTTAAACACTGGCAAAAGCTGACCAAAGGAACACCACTGTTCCCCATTCTTCCCAACATTATACCTGCGAACAAAAGCGTTTAGGTTCAGTTTCTCAGGTGCCTTCATGCAAAGCCCCAGTGCTTTCCTTCCCTGCTGTAATTCAGAGTGAACTAAGTGGGAAATGACTGGATGAATATAGATCTTCATGGCTTATAAAGAGAGGTGGCATCTGAAAATCTCACCTTAGACAAACACAAGAGCCTGGGGGAGCCGGGCCACAGCCTTGTTCTTTGGCTCCACAGATGCCTGGCTGAGTGGTGGGGTTTTTGCAGTTCCCTGATAGTTTCCCTGTGGAGGTACCTTTGGGCTGTAGGTGTAGCCCCTCTGGTAGTAGGCCTGTTTTCTTTTACTATCTTTTGACAGACTCCTCAAAAGGATGTACCTGCTGGTACAAAGACATACTGGAAAACATTTTTCTAGTGAAGGAAACTGTCTTTGCCTGCAGTCTGCCTTGCTGCTGTGCACGGTGTACAACTGGGCAGCATCCATGAGACTCCCAGGGCAAAGCCAGTGTGAGGTTCATTCTGGTAATGGGAAGATAGTATTGGGGAGTTAGGTCTCTCCATCTTATTTTAGTAATCTGTCTACATAACAACAACCAACCCTCATAATCTGTCAGGTTTGCAAACTTGGGGGAGATAAGGAAATGCAAATTTATCTGAAGAAAAGCAAAATTGGTCTGTTTAGACCAACCAGCAAACAAGAAAGCAAAGAAAACCCATTTACATGCATCCAGTGCTCAGAAAGGAAAAGAAAATAGCTCTGGGATGTGTCACCTAACAATATATTCTCCAGACAGTGTTCATTTCAAGTAATGCATATAAATAGACATAATTTTCCTATTTTATTAATTTTCTGCCACCACTGCCTGAAAGGATTATAAGTGTTCAAGTTAATTGCTCAAGGGAGCACTTCAAAAGCTAGCTGCACCCAGTGAGACTGCCTTCAAAGGGAGTTTAATGAGCAAGCAGGGGGCTATGAGTGGGGTGCTGCCACTTGCTCTGGATATGCATTGTCCTTGCTTTGAGCAGAAGCTCAGGCTCTGTCCCTTGGAGCCCACACCTGCATTTGTGAGCCAGGTCTCAGCCAGCATCACTGCCAGGACAGTCCCTTCCTCAGGCAGGGAGGGAGGCTCTCAGCTGTCTTATCCAGGGATTTCACGATAGCTGCATTCAAGATGTGGGTTTGTAAGCCTGTTAATATTCATCTAAGCTACAACTTTTAGGTCAGAAAACAACACTCTTCTATTAAGCATGTTGCTCATCTTTGGTAATAAGATATTAAATGTAGGTCATCTCTTCTAGCCTGGTCGGTTGCAGTTTACAAGCATCTTGGCTTCTAATTCTGTAAAATGCTGAAAAAATCATTTTACAGGAATAAGTGAAATTTTCTCTTTAAAACACTGTCCTACCTAAGCATGTGGCTATCGGCGAGGACAGATGGGAGCAGGCTGGACTGAGGCCTTTTGTCTGCAGCCGTGATGTACCTAGTTCCATTTCAGTGTAAATATTTCCCGTGTAATGAATGTGTGCACCTCCCAGAAAAAAAGATCAGATGTCTCAATGTTTAGGCACTGTCATAATCTCCAACAGGATTCCTGCAGGCCGTGGGAGAAGAGGCAGTACAGCTAGTCACAGCCTAGCCCAGAGTCAGAGTTTTTCATGTGTCTTGATCTCATACCCTGCCTGTCAAATGTTGCCCATTTTAATGCATGTCTGGCAAATTAGTCCAGCCATTCATGCACAGGATTTATTCCTGCACTGAGATTACTACACGATTCACCTCATGCTTCAGGAGAAGAGACTTAGCTCAGGTTTAAACTCTTGTCCCTTTATGCTATTCTTATGGAGTTGAAGGACCTTGAAGAATCTGTAACAAGAACTCATACCCACCCTAATGCCAAAGTGGTGGAAAAGCACCTATGTGCAAATGTGACTCGGCCAATGGGAGGAAAACTGTTACAAAGCACCAGGGTCTGTATACATTCTTTCCAATAAATAAAAACTTTGGAAGGATGCTCTTCTTTCACAGAGATTGAAGCCACATATCTTCTGTTTCATTGCTTCCATTTTTGAGGAGAGGTACAGAAAGCTGAAGACAGTGATGACTGCTTGGCTGCAGCCTTTGCTCAAAACGACAGTCTGAACTAGTCACCGGTGGGTGACAAGTTTTGAGGTTTTAGTGTCTCAGGTCTGTTTGTGGCTGATACAGTCACAGGTGACCCAGCAGACAGGATGACACTGTATGTGGCAGAACTGGCACATATCTGGCACGTATGTCAGTCAACAAGAAACCAGCTCTCAGCTTCCATCACTTGAGCCCCAGACCAGCAAGACTTAGGGGCATAGTAAAAGTAATACATTTAGTTCTGGGAAGACAGTGAATGATCTGCTGTGCTCAGAAGTATAAAATTGCCCTTGATTCTAATAAGCACATGTAATTAATTCATTCATATCCAATACTTTTTGACTGGAATAGTGTTTGCTGTGCCATTGTACTTTGGGAATTGACTGTAAAATACTACAAACTGGGGGACAGCCAGTCCCAGTTTCCATCAGTGTTGCATATGGAATACTGGAGAAACAAACAAACAAAAGAGCCAAATCTACTAGTTCGAGACCTGATTTTTGACCCCTTGTTCTGGTATGAACCATAAAATAGTAAGTATAGTTAAAGATGTTTTATGGATCTACCTCTGCTGTCCAGATTAATTTCCAAGAATAAATTTAGATAAGGAAAATTTCATCAACATTTTCTTAAGAAAATCATCAGAACTTTATGATCAACTAGGGCATGTTTTATTTTAATTCCCTCTTCCAAATCCACGAACATAACACCCATGAAACCAAAGAGTTCCTCCAGCAAGTGAAACTGAATAGATTAGCCAGACAGAAGCTCTTAGATCCCACTCATATATATAACTATCAGCATTGCATGATGGTAAAAATAAAATCAAAAGGTTTCAGTCAAAGAGAAGATCCACAGACTTAAAGCTAATATAACACGACACCTTTGTAGCTCACTTATTTGGGCTATCACTGAGGCTCATTATCTGAGCTGGGTTCTTACATAGATAACTGACAGTTATATTCTGCATTATTAATGTGGTAAATGTGACTAAGAATGGGTAAGAACAACAGCCAGGGCTGGTCTCAGGGCTGAAGTAATTTTCTGTCTGGTAGGGGGAACTTTAGCCGAGGAGTTAGTCTGGGAGCAGGTTTTTCTTGGACTGCCAGCTGTAAGGGGTGGAATGTCCGGTCAGGAGAGCAGGGAGTGTCTCCGCCTGATGCTCCCTCGACCAAGAGCAGGAAATTCTTCCTGTAAAACAACACCTGGAGCTCTGGACATTAGAAGTGTACTAACCTCCTGGGCTTTGGAAAGAAAGTCTGCTACAGACTTGTTTATTTCAGAATTTCTCAAAACTTTGTCTGGAATTTTTGCTACTGTCCAGAGAGTGAAACAGAATATTGGCAGAGGGGCCATGGGTCTGACTTGGTATAGTAATTCCTACCTCCTCTGAGCACACTGTGTTAGTGTTTCTTACAGTCAGGAAGTAATAGTTCATAAATAAAAGTTCAAAATAATCCAGAAAGAAAACAAAATAGAACAAAGCCAATGTAAGTGCTTCCACAGAAAACAGAAGTGCATGGAAGAAAAGTCATCAAGGATTTGAAGATTTATCTTCAAAAGGTTGGGAGACCAACTCTCTAGCAGTCTTGCCTTTTTCTCAGCATTTACATAGAGGTGGTTAAAAAAGGTGAATCGGGAAACCAAACAACCCGACCCTTATAATTTTCTCTTAAATAAACACTTGAATTATTACAAACTAAACATGTTTGAAACTTACCCATCGTGGCAGAGAATATCACAATCCCTAGCACATTCATGCCATCGCTAGTGCCTGGTTCTGATTTGTAAATCACTTCAGGCGGGGGAGTGATATCCAAGGCAAAATTCTGGACGTTGGATCCATTCTCATCCTGGACTCCATATATTATAATGCGACGAGTGGTGCTTTCAGATGATGCTTTGTTAGATTTGATGATGGGAATACTCTTGGTGCGATACTGAAAGAAAACAAAATGGTTCTTATAATATCCCAGTAGGAATTAATAGTTTAATGAGACCTCCTAAGTGCTTTGTTTCAACACGGCTGCATGTTAAAGGGAGAAGCTTGAAAAGAAGCGTAACAGCTCCTGTCCCTATGCTGCTAAATGTGTAAAAACAGTTGAATTTTTGGAAAAGCATAGCAAGATCAGTTTCCTGTGGAATCTTTGAATTGATTGCATTGGTAGAGACCTTTAAAGGTCATCTGGTCCAATCCCCAAATATAGATAGATATACACAATCAGTAAATGTAAATGTATACGTATATATACAAAATCAGACCTTTGTGCAGCAAACGCACAATGTCCTTTTAGAGCTACTTTCCTGGAAGGTATAACTGGGAATGACTCCCTAGAGGTTCTGAGTGCCCTTCTCTTTGCCTTGCCAGAGGTAAGCTTCCCATGAACTATTCCCCCAGGTTAAATAAATAAATAAATATAGCCATGCCTCTTGCTCACTCAGAACTCTGAGATTAGGTTTGCTGGCCAAATTCCAAGCTGAGTAATGACATTCCTCCCAAATACATGATTTTGTTGCTTTAATTGGTCACAGTATTCTGTTCTTCCTTTGCATGGTGTTACTGTGCACTCTTAAAAAGAGATTCCAGCTACCCTGTAACTGCAGTCCCATGTTAAGAGAAACCATGTTTTAGCCATACTGACATAAATTATTCTGCTTCCCTGGAGCACCTTTCTCAGGGTCCTCAAAGATCTGGTCTCAGGTGGAGGTGGAGCTGACATAGGTGTACATGTCTACTCTCTAGTCACACTGCGCATTTTATGCTTGCTTGTTTTGCCTTCAGATACCAAGGCTGCTGAGGCTAATGGAAAGGGACTCATTAATGCCTAAATGCTGAAGTTACTAATAGAATCTGCACTAAAAAGCAGTGTCTGTATGTGGATTCTGTTTTATGAAGACACATGTTTTACATGATGCTGGCTCATCTCTTTCATCAGTCGTAAAAGGAATACAGCCACTTACCTGCTTGAATGTGGCCTCAACAAGATTGGCTGGAAACATGTTCCTAAAAATGAACAAATAAAAGAATAATTTCTATGGAACTGAAAACAACTTCTCTTTACTGTGTCTTGGGTCTCACAATAACTGGTAAATCAGTTATTTACCCTCCTAGAGAGAAAGGGCTGAATGGGTGCAGAAGACTGCCACTCTTTTCCACTCATGCCATACAGGTGTACCTGACTGAGCAAGGCTCAACAGAGAGACAGTTCCTCAGAATTAAAGTTTTGGGACTTCTTCTAAATACCTGGAGTGTAAATCCTAGACCTAGGAGCTCTAGTTTCAGATACTGGCTGTGCCACTGTCTCCATTTTATAATTGGAACAATGTCATTGTTATCATTCCCTTTACCATCTTCTAACTGGAGCGAAGAATATTCCTTTATCCCATTTTTTGTCTTCCCTACTTAGATAATGAGCTGTTCAAGACAGAGTCAGTGTTCAGGGATATATTCTTGAGACACAGGGGTGCTATAATCTACTTTGGGACTTCTTGAGTGCTCCCATGAGATGATTTAAGTACCTCCTGATACACTTTCATCACTAAAATTACAAGTGATGTAGACTTTACAGTGGTTTGGTCAAGAACAGTTTGCTCTTCAAAAAGAGGATCTCATTCATTATTAAAAGAATTGAGAATAGAGCTGCCCAGTCCCTGCTAAATTTTATTTTAATATATTTCTGAGGCTTCAGAACTGAGAGATTGAAGTGAGGCCAACAGCTTCCTCTCTGCTCATGGCTGAACTATAGAGTAAGACAGTGACCATACACTGTGAGATTTGCAGTGAGACCAACAGATTTTTAATTCCAACAGTGACTCTTGTCATCTTTTCTGACTTTCTGTATACCTCAGTCCACAGCATTTCACCCAGTAATATCTGGAGCTAATTTATAACTTCTGTTTGAGCTCGATTATTTCTTTGCAGAAAGTCATTTGATTCTAATTTGAAATGAAGAGCACACCCTCTACAGGCTTCAAAGAGGAATCATAGCATAGTTGGGCAAAAAAGGTTAGAAGTCATATATTTCTGTGCAGCATTTGGGAATCAAGATTTGTGTGATGATTCTCATGGAATCACCTTCAGAAATGGTTTATTTTGATCTCTAGTTTCTGATCCTAGAGACAGAAGACAAGCTCCAAGACAGGACAATACCTAAGTGTATGGAAAAGTCCATTCTCACTCCAAAGAAAATTGCTGTATATAGGAACAGTTAAATGCATACTGAACTGAGACATCTTCCAGACTTGGTTTTCCTCTTCATATACCTGCTGCTAATGGAGTCACAGTGAGTGTGGTGTGCAGCACTGCCTTAGAAAAAACCTATTCTATTGCTATTTAAAGTGATCATAATGTGACATTATGGTCACACTTAAAATCATGAGTAGAATCTGTTTCAGTAGCATCAGACACTGAGAGCAGTTGCTACAAAGAGATAATTAATTATCCTTTTCAGATAAAGCAGAGGGAGAAGAATTTTAATTAAAGGGAAGTAGTACTGTCTAATGATTGAAATAGAAGATTGAAAATGAGGAGGTTTTGTTGGCCTGCTGTGTGAGAACAGACAAGCCACATAAAGGCATCATCAGTAAGGCTGTTGCTTTAGTGCAAACTAGTGTTACACACGCAAGTACTAAGAGGCAAGACAGGAGGTTGATATTAGCACCTCAGTTACGCTTCTTTAACTGCTCTAGCCTTACCTTGCCTCAGTGCAGGTGAGACAGTTCTGTTCACCCACCCGTTGCAGCTTGATCTGCTGCCTGGTGTTCCCGTGGGATGACAGCGCACACTCGCTGTGCTGCACGCTGCAACACCTCCCGCCATTTACCAGTCCTGCATAAGAGCTCCAGGTACGATGGTGTGTGTGATGGGGACGTGATAGCAGAGGACAGCAGCTTTGGCTATACAAATCATAGGATCACAGAATGGCTTGGGCTGGAAAGGACCTTTAAAGGACATCTAGTTCATCTTTCCATGTAAGGAAATAAGATGTTGGCAAGGTTTAGTTGAATTGATGCAGTCCGTTTGTACACACTTTTGTTTAATTGGAATGATTTAGCTTACAACACTGTGTAGTGATGTTAGCACTGTGAGCAGTGCTGCACATCTGAGTGCTGTGCCGCCACCAATGGAGCTTTCACCCTGCTAACGACAGCACAAAGCATTGGAGTTATCTCTGCAAATTGTCCATAAAGCTGATGATTCTCTGGTTCAAATGTCGAATCTGTAGCCAAAGCAAGACACAGACAGCAGGCAGCTGTGCATTGCTCGCCTATTGGATGCAGACCCATCCTTCTGCCTGAGCCCCGGGGGACTGGCTGACATGGGGGACTAACTGGCAAACAGCTGGATGGAGCTGGGCCTGGGAGGATGGAGGGGATGTTTATAGGGAGGTGAAGCACTGGAGAGAAAAGATTGTTACTGCCTTATTATGACTCATAAGGCAATTCTGCTTCCAGATTGTTAAAGCTTTATTAATATTAGATCTTCTTTGGTTTTGGTCAGATGGAAGGTGCTACTGGAGTGCACAGTGTTGGTGTGATGATTGTGCTCTGACCTGCTGTGTGAACATGAAATATTCTGAAGGCATAAATCCACACTAAGGATTCCTGCACAGCTCTGAATATGAATGTCACATACGAGCCATAGCTTTACAAAGAAATATGAATTTAATTGCTGATGATTTCCACTCTCCCCCTTAGTTTTATAGTCCTAATTAGTAGAATGAAGAACAATTAAGACTGCTTGAGAAAGGAAATATCATATGGTTAGTAGCTAGATTAAATGTTAGACAAATTTGTGGAGGATTAAAGCATTTTGTTTCTTTATCATTCTTTATCCTGCAGGAATTACAACTACCCACTTAATGCTGGATGCTGGAATTCTCCCAATGTTTTTTAATATATTATGCTCTGTGATCCAGTCTTTGAGACTAGCCTTACCAAAGCTACACAATTTATCCAGTGAAGGGCTGACCTGAATGTGTTTGCCAGAGCCTCGGCTTATTTTTTATTTTAAGCTGGTTTACTTGGATTGAGAAAATCCAGTATTAGCCAAAATTTAGTTTTGTTAATTAAAAACATTCAAGAGAGCAATTGGTGGATGAGAACTCTAATGGACTGAAAATGAATGAGAAGAAACTACTAAACCATCACCTAGAGCTGGGAGATGACTGGGAGTGTTTCTTGGTTCAGTCAGGCCTCTTAAGAAACACTTGAGAAATTCCTACTTTAGGCGTATGTTTTGCTGCATGTTGGTATTTCCAGCCATGAGCTGGATGTTTGGCAGGAGTCTCCTGCGAATGTGTCAGAACAAGAGACTGAAGTGGGACAGGTAGTGGAGGATTTGAGTGTTTGCTATGGAACTGGGACGAGGAGGGCTGGCAGGATCTTCACAACTGCCAGCCAGCCCAGCTGCCTTGGGGCAGCCCTCCTGTGGGTCTCTGACCCACCAAACCCAAGCACTGGGGAATGCCAGCTGGGGTGGGAGCATCAGTCCAGCACAAAATCCAGGCACTTGCATTTGCCCAAACATATTACAAAATTAATGGCAGGGTGTTGCAGTCTGTTGGTGTCTGCCCACCTATCTTCCAGGCACCCAGCCCACAATCAGATTGGCCCCTGCAGATCTCTACAAGAGAAGATCTACCCACATGGATCTGATATCAGGATCACAAAGTGAAACTCTCTACATAGAACAGGCACTGTGCTTATCACTGACATACACTGAATTAAAGACACTGCCAGTACTTAATGAAGTAATAATTCAAGCTGAGCTACTGTGCTGTCACCACTTACGAATGCTATTGTGTTTATTCAATTAAGAAAGCTAAGCAGATAAAATACTTCTAAATTTCCAGCATTGCTTTCAGGTAGCTAGCAAGATACAGGACACAAAATCATAGCATAGGAAACTTAAAGGGATTCACTTCTCTTGTACAAGAAACATTGTCTCCAAACTCTGTGGCAGAATACAGCATTCCTAGCAGAAATAATTTCACATAATAATAGGGAATTAAATATACTGAATAACAGGCTGGTGTGGAACATAGGTAAATTTAGGTCTAAGACAAGGATATGATTGTAAAATAGAAACTGAGACATAAGGTTTCTGGTTACATAAAAAATTAAGAGCTAAATACTGTCTGCCCTGAGGAATAACATTTTCCAGAGCATCTTCTGCTTCAGGAATTCTGCCAGACAGAGCAGGAGCATTCAACATGGGCCAGAAGAGTGAATGCCTGGAAAACTTCGATATGAGCTTGGTGAACCTTCCACAGACCATGAGCTATTGTGGTGCAGCTGGCAGAGTGTTCCTGGCCTGCGTTTGCTGTGGTGGCAGCGTATACACTCAAGTAACTACTAAACACCTTTTCTGACTACATCCTGCTGTGTGATGTACAGGCTGGTTTGTTTTACTAGCAAATTTTTGAGTCCTTCTCTAAATCTTGTATGGTATAGAGATATGTATCAAGTTAGAAATGTGTATGTATGACTAAGGCAGTTAAGTGTTCTGCAATTTGGGAGTATGGAATTTAAGAAAATCCTGAAGAGCTGTATGAAGTACAGACAGCACCTGGACTAAGGAGCAGCTCTGAGGTTGCAGCTTCCTATTATACATAGGAGTGCTTAACACCTTACCACTGCCAGAAGTGGGAGGTCCTCTTTCCTTCTCCATTGTCTCCCAGCAATTAACCTGCCAACTAACACTGCTTGGTATTGCTCCCCTAGAGTTCTGCTGCTTTAGGAAGTTCAGTAGAATTAGGAAGCCATTTTTAAGCACAGACTGTGCCTTGGCACTCCCCCCAGAATATGGAAGCCCTTTCCTTCTTTAGAAGGTTGCTGACTCAGAACTACAGCAGTGAAACAAATATCAGCACTGTTAAAGTGTTTCACTGCTCATGCTGTTAGCCTACAGCTACTGGGATAGCAAGTTTGATGGATAACTTCTATCAGAAATAACAGGCCAAATTCTGGTTGCAGTTGTACTACTAAATATCTGAAATACTCATTCTGAGTCCTGACTACAACATCTGTTAACTCAAAGCATTCAGCTTTTGCAGATCTTATTAATAAGAAATTAGGGCAGCTGCTCTAGCGTAAGAGCAGCCACAGGTACGGCAGATGTCGTTTCCTTGACTCGGAACACCCATTCCCTCTGTACTCTGCGGCAGCAATCTGGTTTTGCTCTCAGACTTTGATGTTATCAGTACCTAATCCCTGCCACACCAGACAGGCTTTGGCTGCAGTCTCTCATGCTGTGGAATTAAAGCCACCAGACTGGGGTTTTACTACATGCATGTCCTTGTAATATTTTATTGGCCTATATTTGCACTGGGCATAAAACAGCTGTGGACACGCTGCTCTCACATTTGAACTAGCATAGCTGAGCTTCCAAGAACATTGTTTTAAGGCTGGGTATTTGACAGTATTCTAACACTTCAGTGTCTTACCCTGTCACTCTATACAGAGAGGGTACAGAGAAAGTAAAAATTAAGTCTGAATAGCCTGACAGGGCAACTGTAAAGTTTCCAGGTTTCACAGCTGTGCACAGCACTGTGGTTCCTATTTACTGTAGGCTGAGGTCCTTCTCAGTGACATCATCTTCATCTAAAAAATTTGTTTGTTTTTGCTGTCCTCTGAATGATTTCATCATCAGCTGTGTGGACTCCTGACTACCATTACTGTACCACATGAGCCACAAATCTTGTCCTTATTCATATGGGAAATACCTTCCTGCTGGTGTCAGTAGGCTCAGGGTTTGCACTCCTGACATCAAGGGCAAAATTCAATTCAGCAAGACTACAAAAAATTACCTATCTCAAGACCCATGGGACAATGCATCTTGCACTTCAGTAGCCACCTCCAGTGGCTCATCTCATTTCTTAGTACCAGTCTTACTACCTCCAGCTAAAAGGACCAAAGAAGGCTTTTTCAGAATTAATGAGGCATTTACATTCTCATTATTGTGATAAAAGATACTAACAGAATGCAAAAATTGCTAATCAAGTCTAAGGTGGTTTGTTTTGCTTGTCTTTTTTGCCGTTCAGATCAGGATTCATATTGTGGAAACATTTTGCCAAACACGTGGACTTCTTAGCTGTCCCCAGTAAGGAATCTGGAGGGTGAACCTCCTTAGCCTGGTCATCTGAAAGAAAAGGTCCTGACACAGCCCTGACAGGGCTTTCTGAGAAAATCATTCTTTGGAGAGAAAGCGCAAGTACATCACATCTTTAGGAATCTTGAAAAGGCTGAATCCTATCAAAGGAAACATGATGGGCCCAATGCATTTCCACTGTGGTTCTGGCAAGGCAAAGATATTTCATAAAAAGTGTACATTAACATTGGCAGATGTCCAGGCCAATTGTCAGGAGGGTGGACGATTTATTCCCCTTTAGGGCTGAAGGATTCCTAATGCAGTTTTAACTCGTGGCCCCCCGTGCCCCTCCCCCTCTGTGACTAAGGCCTCCTGACCAAAGAGCAGAAACTGCTTCGCAGTCCATCTCCCCAGCATTGTTTTCACCATGGAATTATCCTTTTTCCATGTTGGTTTCCTTTGGTGCCAAACTGGAACCACATATTCAGGGGGTTCAGAGTGCTTTGCAAAGACTTGAAGTTCAGGCTTTTCAGCTTGAACTGCTTAAAAAGAACAAGAAACAAATATCTGGCCACATACAGTGCAGAACAGTGCTGGCACCAGGCTGATTTTGTGAGATAGAAGAAAACTGGACAATCTGAAATGAGGAAAAAATGGTAGTTTGCTGTAGGGGACAGGTAAATATTTCTGTCATAGTACACAGTGGCTTTTGTCAAGAGATACATGAACGTAGGACAAAGTTATTTTAATAAGTTCTTTCATAGTTTGAACCCTGGATCATTCAGTGCACTCTTAAATATTTTGGTTTGTGGGTATACAATTCAGTATTCAGCTGTAAACTTTTAGAAGTATGATTTCTGGTTCTGCACAGCCTGTAGTTTTCCCCAAACAACAGCAGGTCCTGGGTTTCTCCTGTCCTATTTTTCAAGAAACACAATTTCAATAAAATAGAATATAGCCCTTAGCTTGCAAAGAGGGAAAGGAAATGATTTTAAAGAGTGCTCAGGATTCCCATGAAAACATAAATCCTCTACAGTGTTTATATCCTCTTCTAACTATTAATGGTATAAAAAAAATGCCCTCTTGCTTAAGCCAGATTGAGTTTCCTGGTACCTGCTATTAAATTGGATGCCATCCTGAATATTCAGTGGCAAAATTCTCTGACTTATCCTTCCAGTAAACTTCAGAAATGTACAGATCTGTGTGTCATTGGTTCAGGCATGATTTGATCCTGACTGTACTGACTGAATTTCTCTATTTGGAACTGGTTTGAACTGAATAAACCTGCCGTGTCGTGCTGTCTGGTTAGACCGGAGAAAAAAACCATGTGAACGCTGCACTTGCTCATGCCCAGATTTGCACACACAGCCTTATATAAGACAGGCAGGTGAGCCCTCAGTGTGGCTGGGATTTGTTTCCTCATGTGACTGTTTATGGTGTTTGCTTGTTTGTTTTTATCTCATCAGCCAATTTTTGTTTCCCTTGGTAACAAATGCAAGTAGTGTGATTTAAATTGCAGCAGAATTTATCCTTTTAAATCAAAGCTATTTTGATAACAGCAACAGAATGTGGTGGAAATACTAACTGCTAATGTAAACAGAGCAGTCCTGAGTCTTGTTTTACAAATGTTCATCCACAAATTATAGGCATTTTGTGTTCTGCTTGTCAGGTGACTATATATTGCTGAATTACACAAACCTTATGTTTTAAACTGAATGCTATTCCTGTAAATATGTCCCTTTTCTTCCTTTTGAAGAAAACACTCAAAGTCTGAATTATTTTTAGAAAAAAGTTATCTCACCTTTCTGCATTTCTTAACTCAGAAAATGCTACTAAAAAGTCACTCTTTTATTTTTAGGGACAGTACAGGTAATTCATACAGGAAAAAGAAGGTACAGATATTTGTTGGTTCATTGCTATTATGTCCAATGAAGTGCCTCAAAAGCCACATTCCTAGAACGAGACTCCTACCAGGTCTTGTAAGAGCTGGGAATATTTCCTCTGGCACCACAGATTTTTCTGAACACTCCTCGGCAAGGTAATTTCTTTTCCATATGTCTTGGTTCTCTCGCTCTAAGAAAAGAAAATGGTCCTTGCCTACCTCACAGGAGTGTTACACATCATGAGAATAAACCATTAAAATTCATAAAGCACCAGGTGCATTAAAGCGAACAGGATGATCCTTAGCCTGAGGATTCATAGTTTTAAGTATGGAAGACAAGATACTTTCAAGACCCTTGCAATGCTTGCACCAGAAACCTTAAATATAATTTGTACATCTGTCTCACATAATAAAGTGGCAGCTAAAGAGAGAAGCATCATCAGAACAGCATCTCCTGCGCAGCATCAGACTCACAGCTGCCTTCTGAATTACTTGTCCTCAGTCTGGATCCTGGCACGCTGCCGAAAGAGAAGGGCAAGTTACGCAAGGGAAGATTCCTGCACAGGTACAAAGGTCAACTACTTAGTTAAATGGGTACCTTCCACAGGCAGCAGAAGATGTATCTGGTTTAAAGCTGGATCAGACTAAAGCAAAAATTCAGACATTTAAGGCCAAAGCAGCACTAAAGAATTTAGGTATGAAGATAAATTGAATGTTGAAAATACTTCTCTTAGGCTGCATTCAGTGGCCTGTCTCTCCAGACTGAATCTAGGAGGAAATCAGTAGGGGCAGATGCACATCCACAGATCTTGTCCCCAGTCTCCTGAGGTTCCCTTTAGAGAGGAAGTCTTTCAGTTACTGCTGTTTAGTGTGGCAAAAAATGGCTGGCTTGTGGATACAGTTTTTGAGGTATGAAATTCAGTGTGTTGATGAGATTACGTATGTATGACCTGTTTGATGTGAGGTTTAGAGCCATTTCAGAATTATGCAGTACAGTGTCACTGTTACGTCCTAATCAAGTCATATAACGTGAAGGTTTTATTGCTGGATTTGTTTTGTTTGGTTTTTTTTATATAACAGACCAATATACAGGGGAAGCACCAACTACAAGATAATGCAGAATAATAATGTGATTATTGATTAATGCTGCAGATGTTTAAGATGACCATGAGGCTCTGCAGTAGTAGCTTCATTTATTGCTAAGGCAGTACATTCTTTAATTTCTGATTTTAATTTCTGATTAAAGCTACTTCTAAAAGCAAAATCCTCACCAAAAATTAAATTTCTAGCAACATCGTCCCTGCCAAAAATTCCAGACCTGACAATGTCATATATAATGTCACAGGAAATAACGTATTTCACCATTTCAGAAGTGGTTTCAAACTTGAAATCAGTGAGGGTGAATATGAGTATCACTGTGCCAAGATTCATGCTTTAAAATAAACCCCATAATTATGTCACATAGATCATCTCTCCTCTTGTACATTTAGCATTCTTCATTTGAAGAATACCAGATGTTTCCTGTGTAAACTTCTCTGCACATATGCAATTGATAAATTGAGAGGAAATTAATGAATTGAGAAGGTAAGCCAGTCTGGGCTGAAAAAAGATGCTTCCCCAGCTGTGAATGGAAGTGATTTATCATTGAGCTAAAGGATCAGCTTTTCTAGCTCAAACCAGCAGATACATCATTACATTTAATCCAGAATTCCACATAGATATTTAGGAGTTTTGCAATAGACTTGAGCAGAGCCAGGATTTCACCCATAGTGTTTGCCTAGGCTGGAAGCCCATTCCCCACAGTTGCGTTACTCTCATTTATTTATTTATATAGTAAATGTGGTTATTTCTGTAGTGGAGGAATAAAAACCATCGGTTTGTGCACTCAGGGTAGAAATATTGCAGCTGTGACTGCTGCTTTGCACGGTAGAAACAGAGTGAGCTTTATTCCTTTTAAGCCTCAGTAATGAGAGTGGCTCGTTGGCCTGTCAGTGTTGACACCTGCCCAAACCAGTAAAGACTTTAATATTTTGCAGACTAAAAGCACATGCCTGGTTGGAAACATGAATACCTGAAATACGCATGCAAACTTAGAATTTGCTCCGGTAAATGTTTGTAGGAAGTAGAATTATGGATTATTTTTTCAAATGTTTAGATCAAGACATTGTGTTTTACTTGCAGTGAGGCTCAGCAAAATAAAATGCTCCCAAACATCACCACTAAACCTGTGGGACTAGCCAGGGATGAGGAGATGAGATTGTAACTCACATCTCAGGTTCCAGTTGTACAGACGTATGGTAGTTTGATGCAAACATAATACTGTAGAACTGAGTGTAGATTTTCCAGGCCCAACTTACTTGTCATCTGATTCATCTCCATGAACTAGCTTACTCTGGGTCACATAAAGGAATTGGGCTGGTGTGAGGAAGGAGATGGGAACCTATGGTGAGGAAGACCTTTTCCAAAGACAGCTGTAAGGTCAGTTTGGATGTAAAACTGCACCCTATGTCTCATGGTGCCTTTTCTTCTGTCAGACCAAGGCCTTAGAAACAGCTAAGCACACCAGAAAGGGTTTCCAGACATTGCCACTATGAAGATAATCGTTAAGATTGCAGTTTCCTTAATTTCCCTTCTTAACACTACGCTGTCATACTAAGGGATTCAAAACTCCCAATAGCTTGTTCAGTTCCTTCCTCTTGGTGTAGGAATTATAGTCCTTTATGCAGCAGAAACAGAATAATGTGACTTAAGATGATGTCACAAATACTTGTGAAGTCCACTGTGTGTACATCATGGCAAAGTCACTGGGGAGATACAGAAGCCATGAAGTGGCATCCTCCCATGGCAGATGAAGGTGGTGGTTTAGTGGAAAGTTACAAAAGAGTGCCCTCAGCTGCTGCTCCGTGACTAAAACAGTTTGGCCCATTCTCTGTAAGACATTGATACAAGAGAAAAAACAAGCAGGTTTCAGATGGCCTGGCTAAGTGCAATTTGGAAGAAAAAAAAAGATTTTTATAAGCTTTTCATCCCAGTTCCTTCTGATTTGAGGTACCAGTATCTCTAACTAAAGTACTTTGTGTGCTGACACCCTGTCAGGGCCAGGAATCTGGGCTTCTGAAAGAAAACCTCTGCAATTTTTGAATTTTAATGTCAAAATCCAAAGACAACTCTTTGTGATTCAGCTACACACCTGGCCTAAAAACCCTTGCCCAATATAGTATGAGATCACTGACCAAAAGCAAAACTTGTTTTTTCTGCATGAGCAAAACAATCTGAGGCACATACTATGTTCAGACAGGAAACTAATGCCACTAGCACCCTGAATGTTGAGACAAAGAGCAAGGCTATTGAAACACTATCATTGCTCTAATGCTTCTCTAAAAGAACAAGCCTCCCTTCTGTCAATGAAGTAAAACAAGCAAGAAAACGCCACAAAGAAGAGCAAACAATATGACATAAGGAATAAAAAGATCATAAATCTGGTCTTTCTAATTGTGTCCTTTATCTGAGAGATGCTATGAACAGGTCTAACAGCTCTTCAAAGAATTACTTCCTGAAAAAATGGATTTCAGGCTTTAAATTTAAGATTTTCCCTATTACAAATGTGTGTCCTTATTTAACATTACATTTTAATACTCTCTGGACCTTAATAATAGATTTGATGGTGAGGTTCACAGGCTACATGTGATTCTGTGGGGATAAAAAAACCACCACCCCAATGTTGTTAGTACTTCTGATACATTTGGTGGCCATTCACTTAAATTTTACTAGAATCAGCCAGTATAAACATCTGATAACTTGAAAATCATCTTCTGAAATTTACTTTTTCTCGACTTAAGCAAATAGTTCATTCTTAGGTCCAGAATGTATCCTCAGCCCACAGTTCCTCATGCAGTTATGTATGAAATGTTAACTTCAGAAAGCAGAAAGAATCAATGTAGTTACCGGATTAAGTCAAGCAGTGCATCTGCAGAGCTCATGATGGGCTTTCCACCCTCTTCAGTGCTCTCCTTCTGTGCTGCTCCCCCAGGATGGATAATGGAGACCATAATTATTCCCACAATCACAGCCACAAACGTTGTCCACAGGTAGTAAGTGACGGTTATGATACCTAATCGACTAGAAGTCTTGGCATCCAGGGCTGCAAGCCCAGACATTAAGCTGGGGAAAGAAAACACAACATACATAGTATTTTTTGCATAACACTGATGCAGCTAATTCCTACTTAGCCCAGTTTACCTGCTTCTCTTAGGATTGCCTACATATCAGCATTTTTAGAAGCCTGCCAGTAAGCTCTAGCCTCTGTGTTTAAAAGGATGTTTCCCAGTTGCCATGTGAGATCCTGGTTACTTGAAGCTCAGGCTGCACGCCTGGGGACTGAATCTTACTGACTGCTCCCTGAAGTTCAGAGGACAGTTTTCTATAACCTATACATGCGATGGCTCAGTTTACAGGAGCAATGGCAATAATCAGTCATAAAAACTTAGGTATGAAACTCAACACATAAATTTACAGAACCATAGAATAATTCATGTTTGAAGGGACCTCTGAATGAAATCTGGTCAGTGCCCTCACTCCTTCCTATGTGAGACAAGACCACAACTTCAAAATTAAAACCCTAAGCGGAAATTTTGTCTTACGGTTTTGGTTTTTTTTTTTTTTTTACTTAAAAGAATAACTTTTTTGTTGTTGTTTTCTTTCTAGATCAATACAAAGCACAATATATGTTTGCTGTACCAGGGGTACACTGGGGAGCGAACTGTGCCTCCAGTCGAAATGGAGACAGTGTATGTCACGCAGAGGAAACTCCTTCACGGGCAGGTGTGCCCGCACAGTGTCGAGCAAAGAAAATGCTATGGTCACTTTAGCCTTTTCTTTCCTCTTTAGCTCCCTGCTCACCACTGCCAGAGGATGACCAGTGTCCATCCTCTTGCTTGCATGGCTTGCCTCTGCCAAGCTATACAACTCTCTACCAAGTGCTTTAGCTCCCCCTGACCCTCTTTTATCGGCAAATTAGACAGAGCACGCTTTAGTCCCTGAACTTGCTCCAGGCTGCTCTGACATAGACCCTGACACTGTTTCCAAGTGACCTGAGGCTGAGATTGGAATTTCCAGTGACACCAGGGTTGCTTGGGGCTTTAAATTGAGATTTAGCTTTCGGTAATTCTCGGTAAACTCTTCCGAGCATACATCTCAGGAAAACTGCAGGTGAGATAAACCCCCACATTTACAGTTTGGTGTGCCCCACTGTCTAGCTTTCCCAACAAAACAGAGCCATTTATCAGGCCTTTCCTCATAAATATTAATTTACTAAGCTGCGCCTCCTTGAATGAGATCTCCTTGACCTCACTGCTGAGTGAGGCTGCCTACAGCCAATGCTAAAGTGCAGCTTAACCTTTATAGTTGATTTAATGAAATCAAATGGGTGGGATTTAGTGCTCAGGTTCCTGCTATCCACTAGATTAATTAAGAAAATGTATTGCTTTTCTGCATTGCCAATCTCCCATCTAGCATGGCTTTTGTTAACGCTATAGGAACAAGGGCAAACACTGGTTGCACTGTAATATGGATCATTTAGAAAATGAGCATCTCGGTAACTCTCACTCTCGTAACCATTTTTCTAACCATTTTTCTTCCCTCTCTTTTATCATTTGACATGATAAAAATTCTACCTTTTTGTGTGTCTGTAAAGCACTGTGTAAAAACACAGCACTACATAGGAAAAAAACCCAGCAGCAATGATACTTTGTTCCTTGGTAATTCCTTGGATGGATCCATACAGAAGAGTAAATATTTGAAAGCATTTTTTTGATACAGTAGTTAAATACATTTATCTCAAATTATTGTGGTAGTTTTCTGTAAAACAACCCGTATGTTTTTGTAAGTTTTCTAGGACTGAACTCTTTTCTTAGGCTGAGGTTTTACTGGCCATTGAGCCAGTGCAACAGCTCACTAATGTCCAAAGGAGATACCTGTATTGTATTAGACTTCAGCCCTGTTCCACAACTGACCCCAACCTTCCCAGGGAAAAAAAAAAAAAAGGAAAAATGAAAATCAGGATGATATTTAACTAGCTGGAAGTTTTTCATTTTAATAATTTTCAGTGCTCTTTTTAGGTATATTATGCAGGGAAACAGGCACTGGTGGTATGAAGGCATGTCCATTGACCAGTAGATCTGTAACTTGTAGGTCAGACACCATGCAGAGTCATTACTTGGAGAGGGCACAGACAGTACGCTTGTCTTCCTGGTACTGCCTTTAGGGGTGCTACCTCAGCCTCAAGACATTGGGCTGTTGAATCGGGGAGGATGCTGTGCAGCTAGAATCTAGTCATACACTGGCTCTTAGGTGACAAATCCTGAGGGGGCTAATAATGAGATTGCTCTGTCTTGGGGATATTCATTAACAAGATCATCATCTGTAATGAGATTATCCTGTCACCAGATAAAGTCATGCTCAGTTCATGCTGTGATGAGAAAGTCCTCAAAAGTAATTAACTATGGAGGTGCAACAGGGGTAACTGTGATGTGACAGAAGCGTGAACAAAGGTCTGGGTTCAGACAAAGCCCTGTGGTTTTCATGATCTGCAATGCTCAGTTTTAAGAAGGTACCAGTGGAAGAAATTCTCCAAAAGCTGTGGAATAACACTGGTCATGTCACTTTAAGCAACTGCTCAGAATCATCTTCAGAAAGAAATGTCTGTAACTACTGTGAGACAGTAAATCACTCGTTACCTGTTTTTCATTTGACTTCATATGTTTGGTGTCAGGGAACGGGACAGAAGATGTAAAGATTAAGAGACACGTTGATTATCATAGTTATTGTATGAAGTGAGTAATACACAGTTACACCACAGGAGTTCCTCACTCTTGATCTATAGAGCTGTAACCTTCACATAATGTAACCAAAGAATGACAAGAAAACATACTTTGTTGTACTTCTCCTAGGGAAAAGGGAAGTCAGGAGGAATAAGCTTCCAGATGGTTTAACTTAAGATCGTTGTATCATGGTCAGGTTTTCCCTTTAAATCTAATTTTCATCAGACACTCTTGGCTACAGAAAAACTTCTCATCAGTTTCCCAAGCTGCTTCTAAGACTGAACAAAGACATTCCCATGCCATCCCCTACTAGACTGTCATGAAACTCAGTGGAATGAAAAACAGTGTACCTTTAATTCTTGTCAAGCCTTAAAATCTGGTTAGGCTTGAAATAACAGGACAGATACAGGATTCATAGACTAAAATTGTTTGACTTACTGTGTAGCTAAGTACCTTCCACTTGTATCTTTCATGTGTAGCTTCCATAACATGTTTTAATGATTACCAAATGGACAAAACAGGTTTAAGACAACGAACAACATTCAGCAGCTTTTCAGAATAATTACAGTACATCTCACTCATATTGGTCTGGCAAAAAAACCCCAAATCCACAAAAGTGTAATTTCATATTCAGTGACCATTTCTTAGCTTGTGTAGAAAAAAAAATGTGTCCAACCTAAGCCTTCCAAAATATACATTGATCAGTTTTGGATGACATATTAAATCTTGTAGTGCAGGATTTAAGTGAAATCTCTGATTAGTATGAGTTAAGAGGTTTCTTGCACCTTGCTTTGCAATATCTGCTGCTGGTTATAATAACAAGACACCATAATAAACTAAGTAGCCCCATGACCTCTTTCTCTCCTGCACTGATTGTTCCAATTACATGTAAAAATGATCTTCCTGTGGCTTTTCTTTCTTTTGTCTAGAATAGTCTGCTTCATATTTTTTTATTCTATCTTGTTCATCCAACAAATCCTGGATGAAATTTTGTTTTCTCAGAGATTACACCTGATTAGAAGAATAGGTTCCAAAATTGTTCTATCTGCTGTATATCTGTGTAAATACCTCTCCCATGGTCCTTACATATCTGTGGCCTTCAAGCCTCCTCAAAATTGTGTTTTGATAACCTGAAGATCTCTACACAATGCAAACCTGATGCTCCACAATATTTTCAGGTTTACAGTCTGTCAAAAGTTTGAGGTTTTATTCTTATCAAGTAAAAGATACCTGGGTTTTTTACTGAGACTTAGGTAATTCTAAACCTATTTGTTTTCTGGAAAATAAGTTGTTCTGATACAGCCAAATCTGTCTTGTTTCTTCTCTGAACTATCTAGCCAGATTTTTATCAGAGGAAAAAAGTCAGAAAGCCACTAAACTAAATAGCAGCATTTTGACCAAAAGCTGGATATGGCAAATAGTTTTTAAAAAAAGTTTATTTATTTGCAGCATTTTAGTGGAACAAATATTTAAGACAATTATTTCATTATGACTTTGAGTGTTTCAGTGCTGATTGTTTGTGAACAAGAAATGCTAGCTAAATTCTTTTATCTAGGTTGGCTTGATTAAAGTTTGTTTATTTTTATTTTTTTTGGACAGTCTCCATGTGATTTATGAAAGGTTACAATAAATTATTTCTTTATGGGGACCTTGTTCAAGGAGGAAGGTGAAGACTGAAGCCAGGATCGGTGGAAAAATCTAGGTGAAGTTTTTAAGGGGAAACTAGGAGGGAAGAAGATGACCTCAACAGCTCCAGGAATTCTTATTATATGTGACTCATTAAAAATGTAAAGCCAGTTCCTAGGTTGTTCAAAATATTGGCAATAGTACAAACAAATGAAACTATTAAGTAGTAAGTTTCAAGTCTGCTTTGAGAGAAATCTGTGTAAACCCCCAAAAACTACTGTAGCAATTTTTAGGTAATGAGGAAGGGAATTCTTTCAATATCTTGAAAATCTAATTATTCCCATGCAAACAAGTAGCTAAAGCCTTATGAGAACGTCTAGGCTTGCTCTGGCTGTCACTGATAAGCATTAGAATGCTTATGAAGTATTTTATTTAAAAAAAAAAAAATTGAACTTTCTATCTTTTCTGCAATTCTCTATTTTTTTCTTGCTATTAAAGCACTTTTTTTGACCTGTCTCAAGACCAATACCTATATCCCCAGAAAGGGAAGATACAAGAAGCTGCTGTTAAGACCCCATTCACCATGTTTATTTTGTCTTCCTCTCCACCAGAAGCCATCTGGATGTTGCTTTGAAATAGATGGATTATGGATAAAGTTATCAGAAGGGATTAGTGTGATTAGAAAGACATTAATCCTGTCAAGAAGTAATGGTCAAGTATTAACCACCAACAGTTGTTCCTAGAATCATATTTGTTTTCATTCATCCCATACCCTCCCTTGCATTCTCATTTTGTAATTGCATGCCGCAGAAAAGACCTTCCTAAGCAAGTTCTCCCAGTGAGGCTGGGAAGCTCCTCTAACAGCTACATTAGAGACGATTATATTCCATTGAGTGTCATGAAAGTGAAGTGCTGCCTTCACTAATGCTGCTTGATCATGCAGACAGGCTGTCGCTTACCTTTTTTGTCAAGGTCAGTGCCTTCAAGTTTCAACTTGGTAATAATCTCCATTTCCACAGCACAGGCCATGTAATCATCTTAAAATGCTTTACTATTATAACGTACTACATACGGGAAGGCAGTGTCTCCATTTTACAGAGAAGGAAACAGAGAAATTAAGGCACTTTAAATACAGACAAACAACTTACAGTGAAGAAAGATATGCCTACAGTGATCTCTGTATTGCAGTGGACCATCATGCTTTTCCTCACCCATGCCCAGCTACCTGTGCTTTCATAACAGGCTGCTTCACTTCCATGGAGGTACCATTTATGGAGGAACAGTTTGCAACAAAGAAAATGAGACTCTTTAAATTAATGAGAGAAAGAGATAAGGAACTTTCTTTGTCTCTTTCTATAGTTTGATACTTGATTTTGCTCTTAGTGTCTACTGTAGTTAAAATAATTTTAGCAGTGAGAAAGAGGGGTCAGAATTACTTTTTCTTTCTAGGATATTCTCTTTCTTTCTTCTAACATAACACAATACCTACAGAGCAAGGCACTGCCATGGCTGCGAGAGAAGGCTTGCTGTTCTCATCACATATTGGGAGTTGCAGTGGTACTGGTGGGAGGACCATAGCTGGTCCCTGTCTCTGCTTCACCCTACATGGTCTGCCCTTACCTACAGTGATATGTTACGGTTTTGTTTTTCCATCTCCCAATGTCTTATCACACTGCACAGGGAAAAATGCCTCCTGCCCGTACATATACAAGCAGCTAGATAGCACATCTGTCAGTCTGTACCTGTATGCATATTACAGACCACCAAGTGACATCTTGGTTGGAAGATGGTGCCACCATACAGCTCCAGTCCCATCCACCCACTGCTAAGTGATGCCAGGACCTCTCACATGGCATGACAACATTTGTCTGAGTACAGAGGAAGATAAAATCCTGCAATAATCCATGCTCACGCCCCAAACTAAACTGGATTAGGTATGTGTTGTGCTCTTGTAGAAAGGTGGCCCAGTTGTATAGATGAACACTCTTTCCATGTGTGTTTGTGTTCAGTCCAGCCTGGCAATGACATGACACCTGGGCTCTCTGTGAATTTTACTGACTCCAATAGTTTTGCAGCCAACTGGTGTAAAACAGGCTTCCACTGATCTGAACACAGCTAAAGAACTAATATGATCACTTGTAGTAAGTGGAATGATCCCCATTGTCATGTTTTAAAGTTTCATAGTATTACAGCATGATTTTCAAAGGAGATGATGTCTAGAATCCTCCTGAAGGTGTGAGAGGGCTACTAAGGTTCATTTCCTTTGAAAATCAAGGAAGAGCAAACAGCATTTTTAAAGTTTAGATATCTTGATATAAGAGAAATAGTATCTATGCTCAAAAAAGAAACAAATACAAGAAGTGGTAGTTGTTTTACAAATAGGACTGTTGCAGCAGTTTCTGTATGGGTAGATTATCAGCTGTAAATAGCCCTTGAAATGTGAATTAACTTTTCAGAGAGCCTCATTATATAGCTATTTTACTGAACACAGTGGAAGCTCAAAGGTGTCAGGCATAGTGGAGTATCTGGCTCTCAATCTTCAAGCAATGAACAATATGTTAGAAGATTTGTCAGCCTGCAATACACTGTCTGCAGTGATTGTGTTTAATTTTACAGCTAAGCTGCTGGAAAAGAAAGGGAAATCTACAAAAGAAGCCAAATCTGCATTTCTAGTACATCATAACATGCAGGTTTTTGAGATTCTGTTTTTTAAATAATTCTTCCTAAAGCAGGAAGAGTTTTAATTTTTTACCCCAATATTGAGATCTCCTTTTCATTATTATCTGACCCTTGGTAACTGTTAATGATAAACTGACATGCAGCAAAAGTCCTGCCAGGAATTCCCATCACGCACTGTATTTTCTTAGCGTACAATAGGAAATGTGCTTTTGTGGACTAATGTAAACAAGACAGGACTTTGTACAGCACACAGTGAAGATTGATGTCCAACACCCATTCTGTCGCTACTTCCTCCCAAATAGCCCAATATGTGAGGCTGCTGCTGATACCTCTATGAATGCTGGAAGGGTGAACAGCAACCTTTGATCAGTGACTGATAAAGGAGATCTGAGACACTGTAGTATAGCTCACGCAGAATTCAGCCCAGCTTGTTGATTTCAGCTGTTCTGCTAAATTTGAAGGTCAGGATGCAAACAAAAACAAACTAAACAAAATACAGATGTGCAGCTTCACATCTGTGGAAAGAGCCAAGACTCTTAATAATACTTGACTTTCTGTTTTGTCAATTCTTTTGAGTGTTTTTAGATTATGCAAAGGGCCAAAGGATTGGAAACATAAATTTGGATTACAACAAATGTCAGATTTATTTGACTGTCCATAGTTCCTACATGTTTTTATCCTAAGAAAACAGAGGGAATCCAGCCAGCCCCTCAAGCTTCACATCATAAGTATTTTAGGGCTCTTAGAGGACTACAGAAAAATTCTGTCAGGACACAATCTGCTCATATCCCATCTGTAATCACTTCAGTGCTTTCTACACCCACTCACACTTTGTGACCATAGATTTCTACTGCACATTGCTAGATCCCTACTGACACTACTTAAATAATTTGTACTGACGTGTTCTAATTTTGTCAGTACAACACACGTAACTCTGCAACATGCCATTTTTCACTGAAACAGTTTGGAACACAAGGTTGCACAAGCAAAAGAAAACCCTAGAAAACAATATGGGGTCTGAGCATTAGACTATGTATTTCTAAATACAGCTAAGAGCATTGATAATATTACAGATGATACCTCTGAAGAGATGAAACCTCTGAAGATGGCACAGAGGAGGGATTCTTAATAAGGTTTCCTAAGAAGGTAGAATGGAATTTTCCTCTACAAGCTCAAGTAATCTCAAAGCATCCCTTGGAGAATTTTTGGGGTAATCTGACATCTGTTCTGCAATATAGTATCAATATGGATAATTTAAAGTAGTATAATGGTGTAAAGTGAGATCACTCTCTGACCAATTCTTCTTACCCTTGGGTAAGCCTTCCCTTTCACTTTCATCCAAGTACAGTTTCTCTTTTCACTCTGAAAGTAAATATATTTATCCCCTCTAGTCATCTCCTTAAAACTCATGTCTCTAGAATGACAATAAAGGCTGTAGATCACATCCTAGAAAAGGGCTAGCAGCCTGTTTTCACTGGCACAGAATGTGTTTTCATTATTATTTATATTTACAGTCATGTGCGTGACAGGTATTTCAGAAGTGGGACATTATACACACGTTATCATTCATGTACCCTACAGGTTTTCCTATACTAACCCAGCAGGTTTACCCTCCTCTGTGGGGAAGACCTGTCCCCTAGTGCCAAAAATTTTCTATTGGCAAAGTAACACTGGTGAAATAGAGGGAAAAGTCCAGAGTCTAGTAATATGAAGAAGAAGCTCTGTGTCTTAAAGAGCAATTTAATTCGATGGAAAATATAGCTGCTTTGGTACACATGAGTAGGCTCCTCAAAGAGCTGTAGGCAGCATTTCGCAGTTGCTCCTCAACACCTCACTAGATAATACAGGTCATAAATTTGACTGCACTTGATTATGCCCCAATTTGGCAGCTGCACAAGAATAAGAACAGAATGACTGGTATTTAGGAAAGAATGACCAGAGGCAATAGTTTAACTCATAGATAGCAGAAAAGACCAAACCAAAACTGACCAGAAGCTTATGTTACCTATCCTTTCCCATTCAGTCTTCAGTTCAATCATGTGTATTTGTCATGACAACACAGAAAGTATGTCTCAGTACCAGGAATGGATTGGAAGAAATAGTACTGCACATGTTGTCATTCACATAAGCCCAGTATTATCATGTGAATTAATTCTGACTGTGTTCTTGGTTTAAATTTAATGATAAAGAAGAAAAAGATTGATTTCATAGCTTTTTGGAGATCTGCATTTTCCTTCTGAATAGACATGATACTGACCATATCAGGCACTGATGTATAATAGTGGTAGAACATTTAGATTGCAAATTTTGGTACTAGCTTCCAAGTGTTTGGGTCAAATTTTTCATTCCTTAACAACTGATAAGTTTATGTAGTAAAACAAATAAATAATCTCAAGTCTGAGGTCTTTTACCAGTTTCATCTACAGCAAGACAGAGCACAACACAGTCTACCCAAGCTAATGGTCTGCCTCACGGCACGTTTTTAACCAAACTCTAAACTGCCAAAAAGTACACTGTTGCTTTGAAGTTATTTAGGGTATGTCTGCACATACAACTGCAGACAGACGTGAACTCTCTCTGCCTTGGCTCGGAGCTGCCAAGGCAGCTCCGGAAGCCATATAGCCACATTAGTCCTTCGCACAAGCTCGGGCGCAAAGCCACGTTAATGCGGCTGTACGGCTTCCGGCGTGGAGCTGGCACCAGTCTGCCTGTTTGGCTTGTGGGCCGAGTTCACATCTGCTTGCACCCAGAGTATCTCTGCATCCTCTTGCACAGCTTATACAATTGTCAGCTCTTCAGATATAACTAATGAGTCCCAAGAGGCAAAACTTGGTATGGCACAATACAGTTGAAGAACGACCGACCTCCATGAGAACAGAATGAGCAGTATTTTTCATTAGCAGAATGTTAAAATACCATTGCATTCCCCTAATCAAAGAAGAAAATTATATGGGGAAAAGGATACTGTAACACAGTAGTTTCTAATTAAATACTAGGCTTTAACAGCATGAGTAAGAATGACCCACTCACGAATCTGAGCAGAAGGATAAGGGATTACCAGAACTGATGGCATTATGGCCAGGAATCCCCTTAAAGAAAGACAGTTCTATATTTAGCATATTGTATTTAATTCAGCAAGAAAACCCCAGTAATAACAAATGTTTATTACTACCCTCAAATGACCCCTCAAATAAATACAGATTCTTTTTTTTAGCATACGCTTGTTTGCATGACACAACAGATGAAAAAGCATTATAATTTTTAAAAATACAGGCCAAATCAGTTATTTAGCTTTGACTATAAAGGGAACAAACTTTAACAGATTCTGCACATGGAAAAGAATCAATTCTCTGCTACTCATTATTTCTTAAGTATCTAGAAAATGGTCAGTAGTAAATAGATTATAATATTTATGTATATATATGTAATAATTATCCTAAGCTTAAACAAAACAAACTGCTTTTTCTAGAGGGAATATCCACTGGGGTAACAAGCCTGTTACAGCAGCTGAACAGTTCAGTGCTACCCTGACAATTCTTTCCCACAAGCAGTCTCACTGTGTACTGCTAAACACAGAATACTGTGCACAGATAAGAGCTTAATCATATAAACAAGGCGGGCGTTTAAATAAAGGATGCAATTTTCTATTAGGTATATAAACAGACATGTAAGACAAAGAGAACTCAGTGGGTTCAGCTGATGTAAGCCTGTGTAACTCTGGATTTAGCTCGTGTTTCTGAAGAAGCAAGGTTTATGCAGTCAAAATCTGTGTGTGTCAGAGCCCTTACTAGTAACATTTAAAACAAACAGAGGGGATGGAAGGCTCTGAAAGACAGAACTAAGTTCTTCCAAGGTCTGTGAAACTATATGGCTGAATACAGGACAGAAATAATCTGCACGCTTCCCAGTATTAGTTTGAAAAAGAACCAGAGGCTGAAAGCCTTGTCTCTTCTCCTACCTGCCCTACAGATCTGCTGCGCACACATTTTGCATCAGTCTTTGAAGAGGCAGGAGGTCTGGTGCACGTGGCAGCTTGGCCTTCCCAGAGCTCTGTGTCCCATGGGGGCCAGACCTCCCCCTCCTCCCCTGCGGGCTCAGTGGCACCTCTGCGTTTTGCACAGAAAGGGAGAGTTGAATTTCCTTTCTGGGGTACATGCCACAGTGCAAGCTCTCTGCATACTGGAAGGAAACCATGCCAAAATGAAGCATTCTTAATGCCTCAGCAGTGGTAAATTTTTCTGAGTTTGCAGCTTCTTCAAAACCTGTCACAAGATACAAAGCTGTAACAGGACAGGTGTCAGTAACAGCCTTCCTCAAAAACTTAAAGTCAGTGCACTTATGCTTACTGAAAGTCAACTTTCTGGCCCAGTGGAAGTCAATCAGTACAAAACGGGTAACCTGAGATGAAGACGATGGGGCGGGGAACAGCCACAAGGACAAAGACGGTCTGAAAGAAGGTGACAGTGCGTGAGTTATTGCACAGCACCTGCCAGTGTGGCTGGCCTGCACTCAAGCCAGTGCCAGGCACTGCTGGAGGGGACAGGATTTGGTCAGAGGGCTTATCTTTAGCAATTGTGAGAAGATATTAATGGGAAAATTGAGTGTTTGTTCCTCTCCCAGTTTTTTGCTTCATGCAGAGCACACAGGCATTGACATCAGATTTGATTATTTCAAGCATTTAAGGAGTTGAGAAACTAAAGTGATTCAGGGGTATCTGCCAATCAGTTTGCCCTGAAAGCACTACTTGTGGGTGAAGGATATATACGTGTGTGTGTAAATTTGTAATTAACTATAGTGAAAGAGAGTAGAGATTTTATTATTGTTTGGGGAGGCAGCACTCTTAGGACCTTGGATGAAGGGCCTCCCAGACGCACAGTCCTCCCTGCGCTGGAGTCACTCAGCACCGTAACAATTCCTGGTTCCTCACTCTTCTGGACAGAGCCACCTCCTGGCTCCAGGGTGCAGTACAGACTGAGCCTCCGCACGCCGGGTAATGCATTAGAAAGACGGTTTAACAAACTTGAGCACCTTGTGCCAGCTGATCAGCAAATGTCTGTCTGCCTGAGGACCTGCAGCCCTGTTTTTTTAAACATATCAGAGGACTCAGGGCAGGATGCACTGAGATGCACCTTTGTCGCTGCCACGTCTGTGTGTGCCTGTTTGAAAACCTGAGATGGGTGTTGAAACCTTTTGCATTTAAGAAAGAAAATATGTTATTTGCATTGCAGTTGTCAAATGAAGATCAAGACCTCTGTCCCAGACAGAATCAGGAAACTTAGATCTCCTGCAGTCAACCTTTTAGGCTTGTTGAGGAGCTTGTCCAACTGCAGTAAGAGCTCGGGGCAGAGCCTAACTGTGCAACTCTGAATTCAGATTTGGCTCCTATTCTTTCTTAGCTCTCTTAACATTCCCATTCCCGTGTTTAAAAATACTATCCCATGTTTATACATATAATTAGCTCTGTACATCTGGTAACTACAGGGTGTAAAATTTGATCTTGTAATGGTCTACTACTGAGCATTCCTAGGGCAGACACAAACTGCCGGACTATTTGTTATAGCTTGTTTTCTTTATGGTGCTAATAGAAGAGGCATCCTTTGCTATGTGTGTACCTGTTCTCATCACTGAGAAGAGCAAACTCTGTACACGAGACACAGTGGATACTAATAAATATGAACAGGGCTAAACCTCCAGTGGATACTAATAAATATGAGCAGGGCTAAACCTCAGGCAGAGGATGGGACAATAAATATATACTTATTTTAGAGTCGTATGATGCTATGAAGCTTTTTTACGTAACCAGATAACTGAAATAATACCAACCCCCATCCTTAATGAAGGTCCACATCACAACAAAAACAAAAGCGCATGCAGGGCTCAAACTGGCAGGTTAGTGGTTGGTGGCTGCTTTTTCAAGATTTTTCTGTCTCTGGGAAAACAAAAAATAAGACCACAGGTGACAGGAGACATCAGAAACAGGTACAGGAGTGCTGGGATACAGCACTTCCAGGTGCTGGGACAGAGTTGATAAAACAAGAAACTGGACATTGAAGAAACAGTCTCCTATTGTTCGACTGATTTCTTCTGCATCCAAGGAACTTTAAAAATAAACACCGCTCAGAGATACCTGATTATATCATCAGTTCCTCACTGCTAATGGATACAATCTATAAAATTCCTGGTTTACCTACCAGGTGGAAAGAGGGATAGTACAAATTTTCAGCCATTTCTGTTTAAGGCTGGAATTGTGCCAGTGACCTACAAGCACAAGATTCTCTAGTCTAACAGTCTTCTGAGCCACACACTTGCCACCTTCTGCTACAACCCTTCAAGATAAACTGGACTTGGAGATGGGGTATTTTGCACTGAGTGCCTCTTTTAACCTTCCTTTCTCACCTTTCCTTTTCTTTACAAGTTAGTTCAAGTGAAAACTTGCACTAATTTCAACTAGGAGAGTAAGATTTAGAGGTCTTTTTTTGGTGCTGTATGTCTGACTGTTGTAAACAATAACAGAGAGTAATTTAAAACATAATTTAAATGCCATTGCTCATGAAGAACAGGTTGATAATATTTCAAATCCACAACAAAATTTAGCTTAATTGTATGTGCACACCGGTAAAAATACAGAGCACTGGTTTTCTAATACTGTGAAATATGTGTAGGTAAAAACAGTGCCTGTTGTAAACAAAATAATAATAATAAAAAAAAGACTGTAAAAGAATGTAATTAGATCTGGAGTATTTATTTCTTACAAAACCCTGGAATTTCAGTATGCAATGGCAAGTGCTGGCTAGCTTGTTACACAGGGAGATAGACTCATACTGTCTTGCAAGGAGAGTTAATCCCTTTGAAGATCTGTGAAGTTTCTTCTCATTCTTCCTCAGCGGATGGAGCCCCTCAGTTCTAGCAGTGCAGTTTAGAGATTCACTGCTGCTACATCTGTAGGTATCCTAGAGTTATCATGGGCTGCACAGGCTGTGTCAGAGCAGTTCTTCCTTACTGTGCTGTTGCTCCTCCTGACATCTCTGAGAAACACAAGTGAATCTAAAGAACTATACATTTTAGGGAATGGCACATGGCTCTGCTCCAGCCCTTTCCTGTCCTCCTTACTACGTCACTTCTGCATGTGAGATTTTTTTTTCCTTGGAAAACTCTTCTTCCACCTCTCAAAGAAATTTGTTAACATGTTTTGTTTTAATGTTCTCTAGCTGCATGGGACAGAACCAGGTGTGAGTCTGGTCATACAGCCAGTTTCAGGCACAAAGCACCATGACTCAGCTTCATTCTGTGAAAAACCATGAGAAGATAGATGTACAGGTAGATGATTTAAAAATAAAATCAGTGCCGGGTTGTGTTAATTTTCAGCAACTCTCATCAATCTTAAATCTAAAAACTTTTTTTTTTTCTCTTTTTAAAGTGGAAGATGAGGTTTTGGTGTCTGTATTAGGTTCCAGAAGCTGAGGCTTCAAGGAAAGGTGCCAAATAGTGCAAGAACTTTTTCTCAGATCTGGTAGGGTAAAGGTAGCCTTGTTACTGTCCATCTCTCCTTATAGCTTCTCTCAGCATTGGGCACATGAGATGGCTTTGGGCCATCCAGCTGGTGTTTGTGCCTGTAGTCATTTGAAAGACAGAAGAGGGAAAAACCTATCCTAAGGTACGCTCACCCACTGCAGAGGCAGCTACCATGCACCATTTGTCAGTACCAGCATCTAGATAATTAATTCTGCTACTGGTAAAGTGGCACCATTAAGGGTTCTGCCTTTAATGTACTAACAAATCATTTTCACTTCCAGCTGAACCCTGGAGACACGGGGTTTCTTTCAATATTCATCATACAACACCACATCTCTCAAAATATTGCAGAAGACCATAAATTAACTGTGCTTTTTCATCTTATTTGTGTAGTGTATTATTTCAATTGTTTGGATTTAAGGTAGGCTTTTGGATAAGGTGGGTTATTTATTCCATATATTTAAATTCTCTTTAGCTTGAAGGAAAAAGTCCTCCCATTGAAAAAAACATCAATTAAAAAACCCAAACAGATTAGTTTTTAAGCAAATAATACCTCTGTGAGTTATTGTGGACATGATCCTATAGATTAAAAACATGTTTGTAGCTCCACTATAAATATGACTGTACAGCAGTCAGTAATGCTTCTGGCACTTTGACATTAATTCAGTTAAAACTGAAATCGTGTCTCATTTAGGAAACTTTGAAACTTACTGGAACATTCGTTGTCCTCACTTACCTTGAGACAACCAGTGGGAGAATCAGCATTTTCAGCATCCTCATCAGTAACTCACCAGGAAACTGGAAATAACTAATTTCCTAGAAATACACGGAGAGATGCTTATTGTTTTGAGATAACGACTGCCTACCCGAGTCCTAGAGCTGTGCATCAGATAACACTGGTAACATCTGCAGCTTCCCTAGATAAGGTGGCAAAGACAGTAGGCTTTAAAAGGTCATTTTAAAATTAATTAGATTACATATTGTATTGTAAGTCAACAAGCACACTACATTGTTCGTTCCTGTACAAAGGAAGACAAAAATGAAGTATGCCATCTCTGGGGAACTAACGTTAATAGGTTACACTGAATAATCTCTTCATTCTTCTGTTTTCCTAGATGTGAATGGAGCTACTGCTTGGACACAAAAGCTGTTCAGACAATGGTAAGCAGTAGCAGACCACAGAATTGTTTTATAGTCGCATTTAGAGAGTGCTATAGTTTTCAATTGAGATTTCTATTTTGTGCTCAAACAATGCATTCAGCAATGCATGTTGCCCTGTCTACTCTGTCTGACTAATACAGCAGAAAGAAACTAGTATCAGCAAAAGCTTAGCTGAAGTATGCTGGGGAGAAAACCCCAAGCGACATGAATAGCACAGTCTGCTAATGTTGGGAAATCTCAAATTTATTAATATAAACTACCATTGGTATAATATAAACATCTGTACTGCTCTACATCTGATGGTGAAAAATATTGCCAGTGTTTTCTTTAGACGTACAGGATCCAGAGTAACATAAATTCCAAATAATATATTGCACTACCAGTTTTAACAGGTCTATATTAGATACTACACCCACAATTATTACCTGTACTTGCAACATTATAATGTGCTTATGCTAGATTTACTGGGTGTCTTAAAGATCAGACCACTTTGCAAATGTATTGCTTGAGAATGTATGAAAAGACCCAAAGAACAGTGTAGATTAACAAAGAGATGAGATGAAACAAATGTATCAAAATATATACACGCTTTTTATCTTCAGAAGTCCATGTTGAAGTTCCACAAGTTGCTATGTCTTTTGTTATGTAAGTATGGTGTTTTCTCCGTAGCTCTGTGCTGCCGAGCCACACTCACCTGCTGCGAGAGTCGTCTTGTCCTCAGGAAGAATCCGAGAAGACAGCCGATAGTGACCGACAACACCGAGAGGATGAGCAAACCATTCCTTTTAAAAACATCCTTGATCCGAGCGAGGATTGCATCCAAAGCCACTGCCATGCTGCCCTCTGTGCTCTTTGGAGAAGAATCAGCATCCCATGGAGAGAGAATTCACTCGCTTCTCTTGTTCGGGTGGACAGATCTAGCTCTGTATAGATCAGATCAAAGCACTTCCAGTTCTGCTTAGCTGACCTGCAAGGTCACCCCTCTGCCAATAGCCACCAAGCAAGCAGCTGGCATTATTGTTCCAAATTAATACCAACAATCCTATTATCAACTACATCATTAAGAGCCTGGAAGAAGATTAGGGGGCTCTGGAAAATTAGAACAGAATGCAGTAGTATTTCTAAAACAAGACTGGTTCAAAACAAAGTGACACTCCTGGAAGAAAGACGGTGTTTGAGTACACTCCTCAGTCTCCCCAGTTTGGGATCTGGACATCCAAACCTAGAAAGGGAGCAGGTACGAGTCATGCATTCAAAAGGGTAGAAGTTGCTGCAGTTTTTCTAAAGGGCAGAGCAGGTAACATTTTGAGCTGGACTATCACAACAGGGCAAGCTAGGTGAGACTGAACTTCATTAATTGAAGCAGGCTTGTTTTTTTCATTTTTGTGGCAAAAAGAGGCTGAATGAGTAGCAAAAGAGACAGACATCAAACAGAAAATGGCTGTATACTAAAACACGCAAGAACACCTCCTGGAATTTGGCATTTATCATCTTGGAAGTGAAATGATTTCACTTTTCTTCCAACCACTATGTTGATTAGAGTAGGGCCAATTTACTTTCAGGGGATTATCAGACTAAGCCACACGGATTGCTTTCCTTTCCTTTTCCGTGTCCGCATTCAATCCCAACGCTGATTTTTATGCTAGCATCTGATAAAATACATCACCGTAACTGCTCACCATGCCACGCTTTCTTCCCCAAAATTTTCTGTCATTTCTGGGTTAGTCTAAGATGATCCGGTGTTTTTATGGAAAATATTCCATATGGTACAAAAAAATTGTGTGTTTACAATATTATACTTTATGCTATAATGCAGTTTTTGTTGTCATATGCTCACATACGAGTAGAAAAACTCTTGAGAAATCGAACCGTCCCCTTTGGAGGCAGGGTCTAAATACTCTGTGGTCAGTAAGACATACGGACACACACCAAAAAGAAAAAAAGAAATGTAAATATGTGTAGTTCTTTGCTGAACAAGAGTGCTGTCAGAACAAGATCACAGAGATTTTTATTAACGCATATGTAAAGGAGGACTGAGCTCATGTCGCGGTAACTTTGCTACCTCGATAGCACGCATCAAACCCACTTTCCAAATGAAAGAACACTAAAAAAACGCGTCCCGAAGCCACGCCGGCCTCCGCGCTACCCGCTGCTAGCCCCCAGGTGCGACCCCCAGTTTTGCTGCTAGAACATGCAACCCCGGAGAAGCCTTTGGCCTCCTCCCGACCCGTGCTGGGCGCAACCGGGGCAAGGAACGCCACCGCCCCAAGGCACCAGCGGCGGGGGGCAGCCGCTCCCTCCGGCCCGGGACGGCAGCGAGGGGAGCGGCGCGGGGCGGGGCTCACGGCCTCTGGCGCTGCCGGGCATCATGGCGGCGCGGCAGCTGCTGCTGCGGCGGGGCTATAGCAGCGCGGGCGCTGCCGAGTTCCTGCACCGCAGCGTCGTGCCCACCATGCACTACCAGAAGAGCCTGCCCAGGTACGGCGGGACCCCCGCCCTGCCCTCCAT